>BGZK01000801.1:0-277418 GCA_005406025.1 Eumeta japonica | reverse complement strand
AGAAAATGAACGTGCATCGTGCTAGTGAACAACGTCGTTGTTATTCATTGACGCCTTTTTCTAAAATCGTCTTGCTGCGACCATTGATCGAACACAGATCTTATGTTAACCAAACTGCATTAGCTTTCCCGCCATATTGGACGAGTCATTTTCTGTGTCGGGATAATTCTAACGACACCTCGTTTGGCAGTCAGTTTGCTTTGTTGATTGGTTGCATGGATCTGTGGTCACTGCGTATCTTTAGTAGAATGATTATTCTTCTACCTGTTTATTCTTCTTATTTAATTATGATATTATGAGAACGTAAACATTGTCAGAATGTAAACATCTGGAGAAACCACTTTGCTTCAATAATTTCATTAAACTCATTATTAGAAGTACCTGCGGTATCATGTAATGCGTGAGAGAATTTTTCAAAGCGGCTTCTATGTGATGCCCAGCGAGCCTAGCTTCGTCTTGTAGAGTGACAAACGCCAATATTTCGGGTGTGCCTCTGTCGGCTCCGTAGCACAAAACGACACCTACAAAGGATTAATCTACAATGTCACATATTTTCAGAACATCCAAATGAAGATAGATATGGGTCAAAAATATAACTGTATATCGTCCTACGTTTTATTTTCAATATTATACATATATACATATTAAAACAAAAACATTAAGTTTAATGTTATATAGAAAAGGATAAATATTATATATTTTGAATAATAAAATCGATTAAACTATAAAATCAAAGTTTTCTGTATTTCAATCCATTTTTCGGTTTTAATTCAATATTTTTATTCTTATTCTTTAGAATTTATTCTTGATCATGTTTTTTCTTACTAACATAGGATACCATATATATGATTAGAGGTTTGTTTGATTGTAAATGCACATTTGTTAAATGTATTTAAACTCTCATGAAATATTATAATCGTTAACGATACCATAATCGATACGGAATGATATCGCTACTCCAAAACTTCAACTTTGAGGTCGCTCTTATAATTTATAAGGAAAACCTAACACGTTTTGCTGCAATTTTTTGTCTCACTAAGGCGAAGATGTAAGTTATAAGAATACCTGCGTCTTACATGCATGGTATTTTGTCGCACTCACATTTTTCGACCCCCGGCACGTTGGATACGGCGCTCTCCACTTCCTGTAGGTCGACCCTATGCCCTCTGATTTTGACCTGCGAATCCAGTCGGCCCATGTAAAGTATTTCGCCCTTTTGCAACAGGCCGAAGTCGCCCGTGCGGTACAGACGGTTGAATTCTGAAAACGTATCGAAAAGTTAACTAACAGACAGTTTATTTAACATATTACAGCGTGAGCGCTTTTTGATACCGCTTATGATGGTCCCGATTGGGTACGTAAGCGAAAAGTCTCAACGCTGTATTATTATTAAGCCTACACCATCTGTATCGTTTGAACAGTTACAGACAACCGGTTGATTTTTTAACTGAACTTGTATTATTATAGCAGATATCCTAATATATAATAAGAAAACGAAAATTAAGAAAATTAAGATGAGTCCCCATATAATAAAAGTGTTGTTTCAATGTTATTTCTGAAGTTGTGTTATGGAAAAATGATGAGAGTAAGTTTTTATCAGGGTGACACGAAAACTACAGTATGAAGTTGCTCGCAAGCGGTTTGGCGAGCGACTTCAGACCACTATTATCTGATGTGTCAAACGTTTGAGCCGGAAGAGTTTCCATTTATCGAAATATGGACGACACTACCAATATCCATTACTCGACTTGTCTTATACGACTATAAGACAAGCGGAATTATCAAGTTCAGCAGTGACATCAGTCGGTGAGTTTTGTGTAACTGATTGCAAAATGGAAGATGGCAACACAATAATGTTAACATATTCCAGTTTTTGACTTAATAATTGATATAATTTAAATAAAAAGACAAAATTGAAAACGTACTTTGTATAACAAAATGATAATTAATATAATAAGGTTTTCAAATTTAAATAATTAAAATAAATCGTCACGCGTATACATACGTACACGCATAGATTTTTTTCTTCATTTTTGTTCTATCCATTAGGATACTTATGTATTAACATAAGTGTCAAACTTGGTGTGATTACAATACAAATTTCAAAGTAAAACAACAAGGAATAAAAACCGGTTTAGCGTCAATCAAGATCACGTTAAGGATCCCGAACTTATTGAAAAATAAACGCATTTATTTTTTAATAAATACATAACACATTTTGTGTGGTACCTTCGCCAAGAGAAATAGTTTCGTGCTTGATCGCTTTATGTTTATCGACATTATATTGGAATGTCCTAATAATAAACGAATTATAAGGTATCGATGAAAAAACGAAGCGTTACATATATCTAGGTAAAAGACATCAAATATTTTCGATAGTAATCCATTGTTTATAATTATACATATCATAAAGCTGCAGTATTTGTTTGTATGTTTGAATTCGGTAATCTGAGGAACCACTGGCCAAAATTAAGAATCGATTTTACGTTAGACAGTTCGTTTATTGTAGAAAGTCATAGAGTCCTTTTTATATATTTAATTCATTTAGTTCGTATTTAGTCAATGGGATGCACTTGGTCGTGTACCTACTTATCGAGCGTATGAAGCAGAAGCGAATGATTCATATTTAACTTCGATAAAACCACAGGTGGCAGTCAGTTTTGCGATGAAAGTTAATTTTTTTTTGGGGTCATCAAATTTTCCATTCATATATCTTAACTGCATCCATGGCCCGACTTCACCTCTATTTGATTTAACGTATATGTAATATTTCAAACCTAAATTCATAAATAACTACCTACCTCTTAATGACAAACTACTACAGTACTAACCGGCAATCCTCGATAACGAGCCATTATAAAGTTATAACGTGTAAAATGTTCTAAACTTATAACTGACAATTAATTACCCTCATTTGTTATGAAATAAAGAATAATTTTCTCATTGGTAAATGTTATCATTAATTTTACGACCGCAAAGAAGTACTAAGACCAAGTGCATGCTCAAACAATAATGGAAAAACAATGAGGAAAGACTGAAAAACAACTTGAATTAATTATTTAAAGACAGTACATCTATTAGTTCCGCATTACTAAATATTAGTATTTGGTTCCGTAAGGAACAAATATTGGATATGGTTATAATCGTATACATGGGCGTACCTAGGAGGAGGTAGGGAAGGGAAGCTGCCCCCCATCCCGGAAATTGTATGTTCTACAATATATTACGCCCCATTTACACGATCTGATCTAAAAAAATCTGACTTGCCCTCTTTAAGCCAGGAGCTGGGAACGCCCATGTTCGTATACAAAGAATTCGTAGGTTGTGTACCTGGATGAGCGGTGTGAGGGTTGTCCATGAACTTCTCGGGCGCCTGCCCGCCCACGTACCCGTTGGCTAGGTTCATTCCTCCCACCCATATTTCACCAGTTTCACCTTCTCTCACAACGTTCATTTCTTCGTCGAGTATATACACGGCGCAGTTCTGGAGGGGGGATCCTGCGACGTTATAATGTATTCTTTAGAAATGTGTCGTATTTGAAGGCCATGAATTGGTCGACTTAAAAGATGAATGATCGATTTGAAATTGAATCAAACCATTTTTTTCGATAATTGACCGTCGTGTAAACTCACCTATGGGGATGGTAGGGAAAAGGCTCAGTTGATCGAAACTTTCTAGGACGTAATATGTCACATCGCCCATCACTTCGGTGCTGCCGTAGAAATTGGCCAACTTGAATCCATTATTGTCGCCGAAATACTGAAAGAACTGTCCGGCTAAATCCTTATTCAAAGTTTCGCCGGAGCAAACCCAAAGTTTGAGTCTTTTCAAAAGCTTCTCCGAAGGGTTCAGCGATAAATACAAGAGAATTGAACGCAGTAGAGTCGGGACGAGCACCAGACGTTGGATCTGAAAACGAAGTTTGTGAAAGTTTTTATGGGTTTAATTTAATATGGCTGCTTTCTAAATCATCAAAGCAATACCGTCAAAACATAAAGATTTTTATCAGAAACTAAGTTTTGATGTCGATGCATTAAGAATTCAAATTGACACATTTGTAAAAATATCATATTGGCCCAATACTCGCCGATGCAGAGATTTAAGCTGAGCTCACTAATTCTCTATCGATTATTATTGCTATTAATTTAAGCGCCTTTATTGTTGACCGTGATGATTTTATTCATATGCAATTACTGAGTATGAAAAATTTCAGATGAGGAATACACAAAAACAATGTTTGCATATGACTACAAGCAAAAGTGTATGCGGCAAAATGTTTAAATATTAACAACTGAATAAACGGAGTAACGAACACTCAAGTCCAGAAATTGGAATGGTCGTACAGTGCGTACGACATTGTTTAGCATACAACAATATTTTAGTCAAACGTCCAATATATGTTTAATTGTATTGCAAAAGTTTCAAACCGCACCATGATAAGAATCTTAAAAACCTCACTCAGTCTATACTCAAACACCGAACTAACACAAATCCCAGAACACTAAAGTTTTGGCTACATCGATACTGGCCATCTCGTGGTCTGTATTAAATGCTTTTTATACTCTCATCTAAATGCTAATGTCGAATGTGTCAATATATTAATTATAAACATGTCCTTCTGCCTGTCATCGATATAATATCCTTATGAATATGTAATGAAACAGGTCAACGCGTTTGACTGACCCGATTTTCGGCCAGCTCCTCGACCAGTCGTTGGGGGTCCCTCGTCGTTTCCTTGGACAGAATCCGCAGGGCTCTTCCGTTCAACAGCGGACCCCAAATCTCGCAAACGGAATCGACGAAAGTTAGAGCCGTTTTCCATACGCAGATGTCTTCGTCGTTGGAAAATGGAAATGTCGTGAACTGCCACCAGAGGCGGTTGCAGATGGCGCTATGTGACAATCTCACGCCTAGAAAATAAGACATCAGACTTGTAATAAATTGCCTGGAAATAATACCTGTGTTTTGCATAGATACATTGTGAAGTAGTTTTTATAAAACAATTAATACTTTATTGTAACTAAAAATACTAAAATATTTTAAAAGTTCTTTTAGACATTTTTGAACTGTAAAGAATAACCCAAAAATTAATGCTTCTTTTTAATACATTCATATTTTTTAAATGAATTCGTAATGTGGATTTATGAGCGCCCTTTTCCGTTTTATTTTTATCATCAGTTTCATATTTTTAAAAATTTGGTTTCTTTTATTAATAATATTTATTTATTATACATATATTGTTTGATTTATTAATTTTTATGTACTATTTACTCTTCCAACATTACCTTTGGGTACCCCCGTGCTACCCGAAGTGTAGAGAACTATACCGATGCTTTCGCTTTCCAGAGGATTCAGCAATTCTCTGTCTTCTAATTCCTGGGTAGAATAGCCGCTCGATTCCAGCAATAGAGCTTCATAGGCCACCGCCGGTACACCGCTGTCGGCGAACATCTTTGGTTTCGCTGCATTTAAAATGACATTAATTAGAGTAAAAGACAGTCGTATGCAGTTTAAAATAAAAGATATTTGTATGTAATTTATTTGACAATGAATACGTCATACCTGTGTCGTCATAGACAACCAGACAAGGCTGTGCATCCTTCAGTATATGCGATATCCTAGCTTGCGGAAACGTAGGTTCCATAGGCACGTAGGCGGCGCCGGCTTTCCATATGGCGAGAAGTGTGGTCACCGTGCTGCACAGGCAAGACAATCGATACTGTATTGACTCAGTGGACGAGTTTTAGATTTTTAGTTGAATAAGTAAAGGGCGGTAATACTGATATTTAATAATAGGGTCCTAATTCTAATATTTTAAATGAAAGCAATGTAAAAGTATATCAACGAAGAATGTTGGAATAAATATATTCGTTTTAGGTTTGGATCTTTAGGAATATAAACTTAACTTTCGTCTCAGAATACTAAATCTTTATTAACACTAAATTATTTCATTGTCATTTTTTAAAATGTTGTTCATTAAGAACCTACGGGTAATATGTTAAGTACATTTTCCCCATTTAAATTATCATGTTTTTTCCGTTTTGTGATATTAAAGTGAAAATATTATATTTCTTTGACGATTTCGTATTATTTTTTAAGCAAATAGATATTATATTAAAGAACAAGCTTCCTCTCGCTACTTTGGCTGCATGGGCATTGTGTATAATTACTTTATCTGATCTCGTTCTCATTTTTGGATTTATCAGTACCCATAAATAATTAAGATATTCATTAATACAATCAATACGTATTGATATATAGACAATATATGTAATTTCAGTTCACAATGGCACTTATTAAGGCATGTTTGGTGAAGAATGTTATCAATCGTTACATGGCCTTACAAGTAATTTATAAGAATTTAAAGTCACCCTTGTGACCATTTTTAAATATGAAGTTACTTTTCTACCAATCTTTTATGTAGTCGGTTTAGTGGCTTCACGGTCAAAATCTAACACAGATAGTTTTATGTCGGTTAGGATTATTGAACCATCCAAATTTAACATTAATTTTTTTTAATGCATTCTTATCGTTTACAATCGATACTATCGTGTATTCACATATTTTTATCGTCAAAACGTAAATTGCTTTTCACCCTGAGTAAATATAAACAGATCAGCTGCCGAGAAGAAAAAAAAGTGTGTCAGCTCCTACGCACGGATGGAGTTTACTGCTTTAAGATGATATCGTACATACAGATTAGTATAATGGTAAAGGAAAGCATCTATTATATTATTCAAAGCATAATACACAATTCATTTATCTATGTTAATAGTAAAACAATTAATTCGTCATTTAAGAAAATATTGAAAATAATTATGTTACACAATAAAATTTTTAGTAAGATTGATTTTCTCTATCATTGACGTTATCTTGCGTAATGTTTATCACAGGAACAATAGCGGTATCATTAAACACTGAAACAATTGGTTTATGGTAACTAAAATATGATACATGAATGTCGGAAGATACATGTGTGATAAATCGTGAAAACATCGCATCAATAGTTGTGCCATATCTAGTTGTCCCTAGTGTTCTGTCAGTAATTAAATCTAAGTTCAGTTCATCTTTCAGAAATTATACTAAACGGAAACCATCTTCTTTATTAAAATCAATATTAAAATCTCCACCAAGTATATGTGGAAGTTCATGGTAACGTTTCTTCAATAGTTTTGAACCCCCTTCTGTATACACTAACAATGATTCGTGGAGAAAATCTATTATATTTGTCACATTCTTATTGATTGAAATGTAAACAGTAACCATGACGATTTATTTATTTCAGTAACCATGACGACAGCCTAACGTCATTTATCTAACACTTGATTTGACTCCCATAAAATTCCATACCCCGGGCCTAAATATGAAATCGATTCTTAAGGAGTAAACTCCAATACTTAATATCTACTACAAATTTATAGTCCATGTGGCCGCGGCGGTGTGACACCTCGTCAAATACCTACCCGTGAGTGGGCTGCATGCAGACAGCCACGACGAAGTCCTCGTCCGTGTTCCGGCCGTTCACGGAGCCCCGGGCGGCTATCGCTCGGGCCAACGCGTTCGCGCGCGTCTCCAATTCGGCGTAGGTCACCCTATTATTGGTGACTTCGTCTGCAATGATATACGTAACGATTGCAGCGGCTGTATGCCTGGTTGGGGTAGTCTTACTTTGAATATACTACTGTCGGTCTGATTTATTTACCATATTACACTGCTAAAGAAAGTGACCTGTCTGACATACTTTAAAAATATAATCGCTATTCACATTATGCGTTCCTCCTGACAAAATATATCTTACGTAGTATATGAGAGACTTCCTTGAAACAGCAAATATTTCAAGGATGTTTTTGTTCTCAAATAATAATTCAATTTGACCTTGACATATTAAATTTATATTACAGTTGAACCTCGATAAGTTAAAGTCCAAGGGAAACACAAAATATTTTAAGTTATAGAGGTTTTAAGTTATCAAGGGTCTATGTTAGGGATAGGTTAATATAGAGGTAGGTATGTACATATGTATGCATGTACCTTTGTTCCACCTTTTATCGGCGTTTGTGAATGTTGTTAATTTTCTTTTTGAACTCATTTTAAGCCAGTTTTATCACACAGCAAGTAAAGCGATGTTTCCAGGACAATGATCAAAAACTTATGATCCAAGGCTCACTTATGTCTTAAGGCTAACCGCCGCAAAGCTTTAAAGAATTTCGAAAAGCAAACAATAGGTGACATATGTATTGTTTACGTTAACAATTTAACTAGTGAACATGTGCAAGCAATAAATAGCGAAACCTTTTGTTGTTGCACACTCTTTCAAAATGACTTATTGACAAACAATTTTATGTTATAGAGGTTGTGGAAACATTTCTTTAAGTTACTGAGGGCCAATACAGAGATTACTTATTTAAGTTATAGAGGTTGTGGGCTCTGATGGGAAGGGAACATATTATTTTTTGAAGTTATAGAGGTTTTTAAGTTACCGAGGTTTGAGTTATCGAGGTTCTAGTGTAATATCAATAACTATCGTAGAGAGTATATTTCTGATTGATATTATTCTCATACATATTTTTTTTCCAAAACAATGTTCGTCATAACTTGCTCTAAAATAAGATTATAGTGTGCATGTCTTACTGTTTTCTTCTTATATCAATTATGACGTATTGTTTTTCTTCGTCTTTTCTGCTTTATGTCACAATTTGTATAATAATTTTCCTTTTTTTTTTCCATAACACTAATATGTTAATTACTCTGATTTTTCATTTACATGCAAAAACTATAAAAAGGACAGTACCATCATACAATAGTGCCGTTTGCTTGGAGGTGGCCAAGCGTGAGAAGTGCTCGGGCAATGGTGCCGTAGGCACAGGCCGCCGCTCTCCCATCGTCACGGACAGGCGGGGTAGGGAGCCCATGATTTCTGTGCAAAAACGAAAATTAATTATTTTGGCGTATTAAGGCTATATTCATATAGTTTAATCGATTCCCTTTTTGACGAATTTCGTAGGTTTTGTTCGGCAGATTAAATTGGATCTCTTGATTGAATTAATTCTTTAATCAGAAAGAACATTAGTCTACTCAGCAATGTGAAAAAAAAGCAAATGATAAATAAAGAATATTCGTTACATTAAAGTAATACATACTGATGTTGTAGAGCTTTTTAGAGTTCCGAGCTACAACGACAAAAACGGAACCCTTATAATTTCGTCATGTCCGTCCGTTTGTCCGTATATCACATATCGGCATTTTATCCAAAAACTACAAAACGTTTGATGAAATTTATAATGTAGGTGTCTTGTATAAGTCGCTACTTAGTTTGGTGGTTAAATAACATAAATAAATATTTCTAAGGGGGACACTCCAAACATGTAACAGAATTTGAAATAATTTTTTTTCAGCACACGTCAACGAGTGGCATGTATTTCGACAGTTTTTTCAAAATATTTTAAATTTTATAAACAATTTTTCTGATTACTAAATAATTTCGGAAATAAGCGCTCCGAAAATTGATGAAATTGTGTCCCCCTCTATTTTCTAAACCGTTTGGATAAAAAATATGAAAATAATTAAAAAGGAAACGCTCAATAAATACTTTCAATAAAAATAATTTTGAACATGGTTGGATATACTGTTTTGAGTCATTGCCGAATAACCGCGCTTCTCAACAAAAAGGACGTAAGTGTCATGAAGATACGCTCTTTTACTAATGCATTTTAGTTTACGCTATTTTAATAGGAATAGTTGACATACCTATTTGTTTTTATAGTTATAGGTGACTATAACAATTCTGTGCAGGAAACATGGAAAAAGTGTAACAATATACTATTTACATCTGTAGTGTATTTCTTTGTATTGATGGCATCAGAACCCTATAATGAGCACGGCCCGTTATGCTCTTGGCCATTTTTTTTATTTACTATTTTCCCAACAATTTGTTTCTTTTTTGGAGTCGGTCATAGTCGACGCGATTTTACAGACGCGTAGAACAACCACGGATGTTGGTGGTTTCTCCATTTGATGATGATTTAATTGAAGTCAAAAATCAAAATTGTTTTTGTGGCAGCGACAAAGACGAATCATAAAATATTTGAAATGTAAAATATGAAGAAGGCTTTATTTTATCATTTGCGTTATATTTATTATATTTCTATACTTCCGGATTCGATGCTGAATTCTGTTGTGTTAATAAAATACTTATGTCTTGTACAGCTATATAAAAAAATTAAGTTATTAATTAATAATATGAATTATTTCAATACAATAATAAATTAACTTGAAAAATGACTCACTATAGAATTATCTTCTTATCTTACCTATCTTAATATAGAAAATTAACAAAGATTAAAATGAAAATTATTATATGAAATATATACCATAAAAGAACAATTAATCAGATTTAAAGACATACTACAAATTACAATATATGTTATTATTGAAATATTGTGTTCTCGATTATTTCTATAAAATAGTTCGAAGTAGTGTGGTTCCTAGCATAACCTATTTAAGTTCGTTCTTGGCCAACTTGTCTGGAATCTATATAGCTCAGTATATTCTTTCAAAAAATGTAAGAATAATTGGACGAAGTTAAACAATAAGGATCAAAACCACAAAAAGTTAATTTCGAATTATTGACGTTTAAAGTTTGAGCGGTGTTTTCTTCACGCACGCCCTGCTTTAAATTTCTAATAGATTTGTACTTAAGGATCACTATGGTATATTTAATTCATAATTCACAATAATGTGGATTGGATCCTTATTAATAAGCCTACGGTTGAGAAATACACTTATTTTAAAAACAATTTTATTTTTAATTTTTTGGAATAGTATCTTTTGATCAAATTAAACAATTTAAACAGGATTTTGTGGGTTTCAGCAATATTTTTTTAGGAAGGCTTTTTATTAGCAGCCAGAACAGCTTCGTAACCTTCGAACAGCTTTAAAATATCGACATCTAACGAAAACTGGATTTTTGTTGTATTTACTTTATTCATTATTTAAGAAAATATGCAGTATAATGTGGTTCCGATAATTTTTGTTAAATTTCCATCTTATCATAGGGAACGAGAATTACTATAGTTAAAGAAAAATAGAGATAAAAGTAGATAAATCTTATAAATATCTCATACATTTAACGTCTTTTATCTCTACCTCTTATGTGTCAATTTTCATAATCTGTATATATCTTTACGATTTTTTCCGATTCTGATACCTTCGAAGATGTGCATGGGTACAATACGCATTCATTTTTTTAATCTATAGATAATATATAATAAAATTGTAAGAGGCCGATATCTGTACATTACAGATATTAAAAAAAACTGATAAGTGGGATCTTTAATAAAGCAATAGAAGCCAAAACAACACTTTTTAGAATTTTTGTCTGTCTGCCCGTCTGTCTGTTTGTTACCGCAACATACAAAAACCGTTCAACAGATTTTATGAGGTTTTCACAGTTTGGTAGTCTGGGGTCCAACTTAACATCTAAGCTATTTTTCATCTAATTTGGTTGGGTAGATTAGGGAGATCATTTAAAATGATCGTGTGGGAAAAATGTGAATAAACGCTACGAGCGCTTTCAAAAATTTAAGAATTGCGGGCAAAAGCTAGTTATTAAATAAAGTCTAATATGACACAATATTATATACCAAAGACATTAATAGGGTATTCTAACGTCTTTGTGATGTTCGTTTCAACCATTAGACGCTACTGTTCAATATGAGCTTTCCCTTCTAGATTTCAACGAGGCACAATCTTGGGCCAAGTATAACCAATGGTCCGTGACCTTCGTCAAATCGTCAGTCCACTTAATAGGAACCCAGTTTATTAGTCGCCATTCGAGCAACGTTCTTCGCCAGTGTTTATCGGTTCTATGAACGATACGGTTTGTCCATTGCTATTTCAACTTGCTGATTCTGTGTGCTATGACATTTACTCTGGTTCTTCTACGGAATTGTCAATTCCGGATTTTTTCTTGAAAAGTGTCATAAGCATAATTCTTTCCATCACACGTTTAGTGACTGAGTTTTTTATGAAATCTACAATACAGGACTACGTTTGGTTATATAAATATTTGATAGATTAACGTAGAAGAATATGTAGCGTACCATAACATATCTGTTTCTCGTTATCACCTCTCATCAGTCGGATCATTATTTACAAATGATACACCATATATTTGTGGCAATCTTCGTTCAGCCCAAAAAAGGTTCTCTGGATAGACCTATGAGAGTCGGTCACGAGCAAAAGTTAAAAACATTATTTGTACTATAAAATCATAAACAATAATAAAAAAGAAACTTAAGCTACGACTCTGCAATTTGTGTGACAACGAAAAACTAGTCATTTAAGTCGTAATTAAAATCCATCGACTGTTGAGTACAATGATTACTGTACACTCGATTACAGTAGTTAACACCGCTACACACAATAATTATAGATTATACTTTCGCGAAGGTAAGTTAATGTAATGCTGTTGCCATTATTTCCCAGGCGATATAATGCGCGTTCTGTCCTCGGTCAAATGTCATCAATGATCGTTCATTGTCTAATTCGCATAAATTGGTCATCACTTAGTGTCAATTCAAAGGTTTTATTGGGAACGAGGTCCGGTGAACGGTGTTCTTCTGTCTAGTCAACCTTATAACACTGTGATATTATTTATCAATAGTACTCATTCAGTTATTTGCGAATTGCCGTGTAAAATGTTAGGTGTAACCGTCCGAGTAACAGTCGTATTTCTTAGGAAAGCGAAAAAATGATTGCGTATCGTGTCAAGGGACGAATATTAAAACGGTCGTTAAAAATTTTATGAATGACATGGATCATGTGTCGCTAACAACTCAAATGACGTTGCTTCCCACGTTGCATAAACAAAATTTGAGGATGAAACAATGAATATAAAAGTATTGTAAGTCGTTGAAGAATTATCATTCTTCACGTTGCGTAACCAAAGGCAGAAAAGGAACGGAACCCTCGACGTAGGAGTCCGATTTTCACCTTCGCCGTTTTTTAGAGTTCACAAGGAACCCTTATAGTTTCACTATGCCCGTCCGTCCGTCTGTCTGTCTATTAACTTATAGTACTAGAAAGCTGTTATTCAGTATGGGTGTTTATCGACGTAATTAATATCTTATATTAATTACGTCGACAAATTGGTAGAATAGAATTACAAAAAAAAAATACTTTGGTACTAAGTTCCTTATCGCACGTTCTCAGGCGGTTGGCGGATGGGAGTTAGACGAAAAAAAAGTGTAACCGCAACGTACAAAGCCGACTGCTGTATATTTGTTTGAAGTATGGCACAACTATTTTTACCCCAAATTTAGTTGTACCATTTACGTCATTTACGTCACGCTCGTGGGATGCTCGGGTTCGAATCTGTCCTAATATTTGTTTTTTTGTTATTGAATTACTTTCAAACGTTTTAATTAATTTCATTCCAATTTTTAATAAAATTATTTATACTTTTATATTAACGGCAATTATTGTTTAACGATATTCATACGTTACTTTGAAAAGATCGGAATATTTTTGAAGAACTTAAAAAAAATATTATTTGCTCATAGATCAATGTATTTGCTGGAACATTTTAGTTGCAAACACAAATAAAGAAATATTTAAGCAAAAAGAAAGACATACAACTAACTATATCTAAATTTTTGTATTGACAATATTTCTAAGAATTTAAATGTCATTATATTCTCTCAGCATTAATTTTTTTTTAACAAGCAATAATATTTCAATATTATATGTTTTTATGCATGCAAATTATACTACTAATTGTGGTAAAACGCCATCTACTGTTTAAATATTCAACTATAGAAAAAAAAGGACAACATTATTTATGTAGGAGTACCATCTAAGTACAAATTAAATTATTATTTATTAAATTACTTACAAACGTTTTAATTAATTTCATCGTTATTAGGTATTCCATTCACAAAATATATTTACATATAGCGAAAGAAACTTCGTTCCAACTAAGTGTCCCAAAACACCTAATGAGTTTTATTTTTAAGGGTGCCGTCTCTACACGCAAAGAAGGGGTGATTTTTTTTTTCTTCTTTATCCTATGGTGTGGGGTGTCGTTGGATACCTCATTCAAATACATTGAAGGTTCGTGAAAACCATTTTCCGATTTAGCAATTCGTTTGCGAGATATTAAGCTTTAAAATGCTAATTTTTATAACAGTCAAATGTCCTTTCCGCTATGTAAGTGGTTACTCTTTGACATTTGAAAAAATTCCCCACGGTAACATATATAAGAAGGTTAAAAGGAAAACTACCACAGTTGAATAGGCTTTACAAGTTAACGAATAATAGTCCACTAGCTTATGAAATATATTTGGAGAAGTAAAAAGCAAATTTTCGTGCAAAACAGGTAGTAAATATATGTTTATGAACCATATACAATTATAAAAATATAAAATGATAACATCCTTAACACCTGTCCTGTGTAGACCCGTTTTAGTTCTTGGCCACTAAATTGTGAACTCGATAGGTTCATAGCATCAATGAAAAAGCCTCCAAGTCTGTATACTGTAAGGGCAACTACGGAATTTTACATTGTCGATGGCCCGACACGCACTTAGCCGGTTTTCTAACAAACTCTAGTAACGTAGTACCAAAAAGGAGAGAAAGAATAAAAACTTTAAGGTTACATTGAGATGAAAAAATAATTAAGTTTCATTAATTAAATTGGTTATTTAAATTTTTAGATAGTGTGCCTAATGCGCTGTGTTACAAATACTTTTAGCGGTGCCTAGCCGACCGCGCTCTATTTCGCAAGAAAACACAACTACCTACACAAGAATTGCTCTCCTAATAAAGTGGTAAGTTGATTAAATAGTAGGTTATTTATCAAAAAAAGCGATTAGTGACTAGATTAGCGCCTAAACTATTTAGCATTCAAAATCAATTACACTACATCAATTATGTCATCAAATCTTCAGGCTTTTCCATTGGTTATGTCCGATATATTATATACGGGATATATATATATATATATGGGAAATATTCAAAGAGTAGTATTAGCAACTTCTGTCAATCTCCTTGTTTACATTTCTTCTTAAAACTTTGCTATGTGCTAGAATATTTTAGTGAAATTTATTATACTAATAGAGCACACTTCTGCATAAAGCTAAGGTCGCCATTTGTTTGTCTGTCCTTTTGTACGCCTTTTTATAAGTCTACACTAACTGCTGCGATACTTACTATGCCAATACATTAGTAAGTATCTCGAAAAATAAACTGAACTCAATTCATTATTTTTGTTTTATTTGATTTACTTGTTTGACTAGGAATGGAAAAGCGAACAGGTGGGGAGAAAGAGATGTCGAAAAAATACATTGAATGGGGTGCAAGGTAGGTCAAGGAACTGGTTCAGGATGAAGATTTTAATAAATATCGAAATCCCATGCAGATGGAGCCATGGTCAAAGACAGTACGTTGCATTTTTAAATTTCCTGAATTTAAAATAAATCTTGGGCTTGACTCGTATTGTGGTATCAATGGGAACAATATTATGAAGATATTTTATATGTTACACGATATATAACTATATACAGACGACATACATATCGTCATTATAAGAGCTCTACGACCGCCGTTTGGTTAGGGAGGTTTAAAAGTTTAAATATTCCCATTTAGTTATTTTATATCAAAAACGTGTTTTCCATTAATAC
The DNA here is from genome assembly GCA_005406025.1 of Eumeta japonica. Classification (NCBI taxonomy): domain Eukaryota; kingdom Metazoa; phylum Arthropoda; class Insecta; order Lepidoptera; family Psychidae; genus Eumeta; species Eumeta japonica. The sequence continues at coordinate 261,737 of BGZK01000801.1, read as the reverse complement.
TGATTTGGACGTTGCCTGCTGGACAAAGACTTCTCCAGGAAATATAATGATTGTTCAGCGATCTTACTAAAAAAAATCTTATTGAAAACTTACCTTCCAATATTTCTTCGTAGTAAATCATATTTCGTCAAAGGTTGCTGAAACTCGTATTACTTATATCTATTACTGTATTATCCATAAATATTCTGTTGCGACTCGACTGCTAAAATAATAAATATAACTCGATAAAAGGAAAAATTAAGAACAAAAACTAACAATATCTAGTAAATAAAAAAAAAAGGAAACTAAACACAAATTAAATAAAACGACACCGATCGGTATTACCCATCGCATCACAAGCAATTATCTTTTTTGATTCATAAAGCAACAACGGAAAAGGTTGTCGACCAGCTACCGGCCGATTTCCTGTGACACGAACCGCTGTCACAAAAAAAGACTTCGTGTCGGGGTTTTCTGTGCCAGATTCGTCTCATTTCGTTACTTTTAAATGGTTACTAGCTACGATATATGTGTGGACTTACTTTGTCCGGGACGATGACAACCCCCGTCGCCCTTGGGATATCACTTATACCGAAGTTCATCAGAGCGTTGTCTTAGTTGAACATTTGTCTCAATACTGTAAGCAACTGGTGAGACTGTTACCCAATTACAGCTGTGGACATTGTTTACTCACATGCAAAATTTTACAATCGGCGCTAACTAAATTGTCTTATCGCGTTGAGCTTGATTTGAGAAAATTAAAATTTGGAGTTTTTAAATTTTTAACGTTACATTTTCATAGATACCCAAAAATTAAAATGCGCTATTCGTTTAACCCTCCAAAGTTTGCGAGTCGAACAACTTAAAGTGATTGTTTTTCGTATTCAATCACCCCACTTTTGAAGCGTGCCCTCCGACTATCTTCTTGTTTCAGATCGTGGTGGACCTTAAGCCGCCCACGCCGGCCCAGTGCGGATCGAGCGCTGCTAATGGCCGTCGTCATCAACGCGATACGATGTCCGGGATTGGAGGCTTAACGTGCTCCTTGAAGCACAGAGCGAGCGGTTTCATTTGACTTAAGTTAATAACACAAGTCAATTCGCTCATGGTCAGAATCGAATTCAGTACTTTCTGGTCTGAAAAGATTGCTCTTAACAAGATAGTCTCCAGTGCTCATATGGTGATATCAGGCACATCGCTTACCAAATAATTCGTAATATTAATTAATTCGTAAAGATTCATCGATTTTAGCCCTTTATAGATTTTCGTATTGTAAACTTTAACAAATTCGCGTATTGTTACATTATTCTACAGATAAAACAATTTATAAGTTAATGATAAGTTCTAATAAAATGAAAGCAAAATTAAACATTAATTGTAAACTGAAAACAGATTTATAATATTCTTCGGAAACGGAAAATTAATTATTAGAATCTCGCTTGCGACATGCAATATGCAGCATGCAACCCATCGCCGCCCCTCGAACCTGTTCTTCCACTACGAATCCTCATTCAACAATTGACGATTGAATATTGATTCGAGAGGATTGACAAATATCTAACAGGTTTTTTTTTTAAGGTATTGGTTTTCTACTTATCTTAAACCTCCAATTAATTAGGTATTTGAAAGATTATTTTGAAAACGAATTTTTTCTCGCACATCTACTTGGGGATATTAAAAAAAATCCAATAGATTTGACATGTCTTGTTGACTGGCCACTTATCGCGTTTGTATTATTGTTTTTAAACGTAATACAGATATTGCTCAACGCCATTAGGAACTTAGGAATTTCAAGTAGATTTTAAACGGAAAGTAAGTATGCAGAATTGAGTATAATTACACTTATCTGAGACTATATTCAGCAACGCGACGTCAGTGCACCTAGATCGATTGTTCAGCAAGAATGTTGCAAAATCTTGCGGCTCAAAAAAATGTATTGCATTGTTCTTGGACCAATTATAGCAGAAATTATTTCTCAACTGAGTAGTGCATAAGAATGCGTTGAATTAGTAAGGTATTATGTTTTAGTTGCTGCTATTTCAGACAGTTGTGCGACCCCAAAAACTTAAGATAAATAGTATCCCAGATACTGCTCTTCGTTATTTACTCAATTGTGACAAATAGAAGGGAATAACTACGTTAATTATATTTTTTTAATGTAATTAATGTACTATTTTTATAAAGCTACATAAATGGTACATAATGTCATATTACCAAGATTCCTGTAAAATTTTGTCTCGATCTCATAGATAATTGAACATCAAATTCCTTAAAAAAAAATCATTTTTATCTGATCTTAGTCTTTTAAATTTACTAAGTTTGAGCCAATCTGCCCGTTCATTAACAAAAATATCGTGTACATCTTATTCAATCTGAAAAAAATATTTACCGTAAGTTGAAATGAAATTTTTCAATTTTAAAAGCTTAATCAAAAACAATTCTTTCGCAAATACAAGAGAACAAATAAATGGAAAGAAATGCCTTCAGGCCCACTTTAGTTACGTGTTCATATTTATAGCTCTTACATCGATACTCAAGTATTACTATCATTTTGTATTGAGCTGGACTTTAATGCATTTTTATAAATGCCATTCCCTTGTACTAATATCTCAACTGTTGTAAATGTAACAAGTTATATTATAAATAATAGTGCTCAAGATTGTCTCGCATTTGGCCTCTTTTTAATCCAAGGGCGAAACCGCATCGACTAATTGGCCTCATTTGTTTTTATGAGACCCGATACATAACTTGTTATTGTTGATAATAAAACTTGCACATCGTCTGGCAATAAACAATACAATTTATAATTAACACGCATATAAATGCAGTAGGATTCTTAATTGAAATTATATTGAGGTTTAAATTTGTGGAAACTGAAAAACCGCCATTTTCATTAAATCTATTCTGCCCTTGAAAAATATAATGAACTAATGAGAATTTACCTTCATCTATCAAATCTGTGTATAGAACGAATCCCACAAAGGAAATCAATAAAAAGGAAACATTCAATCATTAGCTTATTATCAAGTGTTATTTTTAACACATGACTGCGTATTCAGTTGCGTTCAAACAAAGTTATCGATTGTATTCAAACACGCCATTGCAGCGGTGTTTATATTTTTTTTATATGAAAATGTTTATAACTATCTACATATCATACATCTAAATATGTTTTTTTTTTTTTGGAAATCCACAAAGGTGGCGCAATGGACCATTTAAAGCGCATTTGTCAAGATTCTCATTACTGCAACATCCGTTTCCTTAAGTCACTAACGTTATGAAAACTGTAGAGTATACAGTTTATGGTAGTTAATTTAAAATTTACCATCACTATGTGGAGGTTTTCTATAATATTTTAAAGCACTCATTGCTAGATCACTAAGATAGAACAATTTTGGAAATTCTATTAAAAAATTAACTTAAAAATCCAATATTTAAATCATATGAATTATCTATTTATTTTTTTATGCCTTATTCAAATAATTTAAATATTCGCATCTACAATTCCTTAAACGAAACATTAAAATTATATAGGCTTTTTTTAATGACTGTAATTTAATTTCTGCGATTAAATTGAATATACTAAAAGGCTTTTTATGTAATATATTCTGTAATCTATTATAAAATTATATTGTTAAACATATGGATACAAAAATACATTTCGATACAAAATAATCTAAAAAATGACTAATTAAAAAAAAACTCAATGCACTCACCTAACCTAAACCGATTGACGTCCACGAGAAAATATTCTCGTACAATTCATTTTTTATAGATAATAACGTACCTTAAACAAAAAATCCAAATGTCAAGTGTGTTTATATTTTTTCTAAAGCGAATCTTAAATAACGAAAAAAAAAATCAAATGTCAAGTTTGTTTATTGAGGTGTCCTCTTCATTTTTTTTTATGTAATGCTAGCTTTACGCCCTCACGGACACAATTCCTATTACAATTCCGCTCCTATCTGGCTCCTTTGCTATTTCTGACTTCGATTCCGGTCACGCTCTCAATTCTAATAGAAGTCCCGCATTGAATTTCCGTTTCTGATCTGACTCTCGATTCTATTGCCAATCCCGCTTTCAATTTCGATACCGCTACCGATCGCGAATCCGACTTGTACAAATTCGGGGATAGTAGTACTAACAAAATTAAGTACAAGATATATTTACTCACGGTTAGCATTCATAGCATTCTACGAATAAATTAATTTTTGCAATCGACATAGTAGTTCCGTTTAATACTACAAACATAGGAATTGGAAGACAAATTCTAATGGGTATATTATAAAAACTTTCATCTCTTAGATGTACCGAGTTTGGCGATGATCCGTCAAACGATGTTGGTGTTTAACGACCATTAACCCGTCCCAACAACTCATGGTCTTTTTGAAGTGTTAAAAGTTAAGATCAGCAAGAAGCGAATGCACAAGAATTACAAATGGAACCAAATGAATATAACGTATTGCTAATTGCAACGCGCTTATCCGGCAGTCCAACAAATAAACAGCATATGTTTATCGATTGACAATAAACTTCAACTGCGAGGCCGGCCGGAGCGAGGTTCCTTCGCATTGTGATGTTAGTCTTCCCGTGTGTTGCGTCATTCGCGCGCACAGACACGCGAACATACGCGCACAACACCAACAAACAGTTATGGAAAGATACGTGGGGTAATGAGAATATTTAAATGTTGACCAAGTTGCGTTGCGAGACGGTTTGTGCTCGAGTCGGCGGCACGAAACCTCAAAAGTTGTATACAGACTAACTTTATGCTAGATATACTACCTGTCCGCCTTCGGCTTCGCTCGTATGCATGCAACGATTTTTTTCATTTTTCATATCTATTTCCAGTTTTGTTTTCGAGATCATTCTGTCCTGATCCTAATAACGGTATTGATTCCAACTCCGTTCTCATTCTAGGCTCCAATGAGTACCCCGCGGGGGGTGGATACTGTATTGTAATGCAATTTTTTCATATAAGAAAAGATACTTAACTTCACAAAAAAAAACTGTCCAATCCTTGATATTTCAAAGTATTCCTTACTCCTTAACGTGAAACAATTACGTATACCCTTACAAACCTTTGTACACCTTCTCATCGCCTTATAGTCATAATTTGCACGTCAGTGTGTTTCATACAGTGCCAATGAGTATTAAAACTAAGGTTGTTTTTTTCTCCTTTAGATGTTAAATTTTGAAAAATTCCAAAAGCATGAACATATTTATTACGACGAAAATCATTAATATCGAGTATCAAATGAATTTAATAAGAAAAGCATTACTTCGTATGCAAAATTTACCACCTCATTTCATGCCCCAAAAGTTCAATTTCACGAAATCCCAGTGTCTACAATATAAAATCAACAACTCCAAGTTTCGAATTTCCATTCTTGGCGGTTCATCTGGACAATTATAAGTCAGGCACGAAATGTCAAGATATTACCTTTTCTACATACACCTGTCCGTTTCGGTGACCGTAAATTAAAATGTGAAGTTTTTATATGATTCATGTATATTTACGTTACATGCATTTATCAAAATAATGATATCATTACAAAAAACTAAATATCTCGCTGTTTATATTTCGATAGGTGACATCACGATTCACGATTTTATTTTGCCTAAGGTGATTTAGTCGTGAAAAATTACTGAACAAGTAGCCCATCGTCTAGATCATTTTCGAATTGATGGATAATAGAATTTTTATACAGTGCAAGAAACACAAAAATAAACACTATTTCGCTTTATTCCATCATACATCAATGATATTTATTTACTTCTTGATGACGTGTCGAATAACATCAGACAATCAATAAAAGACTTTTCAAAATGTGCCATATTTATTTTCATCTCTGTATATATGACTACAATTGAAACGTCTGTGTATTTCAAAATTATTATATATTTGAAATCAGTGCGCATTCAAACCTTTTCAAATTTTTGTATGTCTGTCGCTTTATCCGGAGTAATTTCGCGGCGGATGAACCGATCACGATGGTACTTTCATTGGAAGGTAGATCAGCTTCTTGGTCTACAAATAGGGTACTATTTATCCCGGAAATGTTTAGGCTTTCTATATGAAAATTGAAATCCTCTTAAAAAATACACAGTTTATATTTACGAATCGAAATCATAACGGGGATCGATATTGACCACGGTTGCCAGCGCGACCGGTAGATATAAAACATAAAGAAATACATTGTATACGCTGACGTGAGCTAATAAACAATAATTTTAATTATGTCAAGTACTTCTCACAAAGCGAGACTAATTTTTATTACACAGTCAGTACTTACAACTATGTATATATAATAAGAGCGCTATATTTTTTTTCTTTATAACTATGTTTAATAAGAGTGCTATATATTTTTAATATCCACATTGAAACCTTGACGCCAAAACAGAAACGGACGATAACTGTCAGCTTTTCCTTTATTCAGTTCGTGGTAACGGTTTCGCAGACAGTTAGACTTTGTGACTTTTGTCACTCGAACGGCCTTCGAGGCTTAATTTAAATTAAGGCTGGCGAATAATAAAGAACAGGTGTGTAGTTAACTGACCTACTTCGCTTTACCGCGCTGTCGGGCGATTGCTTTGTTTACATAATGTGTTTAAGGGTCAAGAGCGAAAAAGCGTTGCTCGTGTATTTTTTTTTTTGGGAGTTTCACGAATAATTTTCTTATTTCATTTATTTTAATCGAGCAATTCTAAATTATAACATGTTCTAATCGTGAATAAAATCACAGTTAGAACGTGTTATGAGGTGATTCCATAACAGGTAAGAAGAAATTGTTTTCATTATATGTACATACACATACACACACATACGTGTATATATATGTATATATATATCCATGCACATTTATACACACAGCGTGTGTTTGTAATTATAATACCACGCTATGGGTAACAAAATACGACATACATACATGGAATTCCTTTTTACTAACATTTTAGAGGGGCAAACAAGCATGCCACCAGAGTATATAGTCACTGCTGCCCATGGAAATTCCCAGACTCAAAGGAGTCACTAGTGCGTTGCCGGCCTTTTATATAGGATTAGAATATCTGACGGTGCGGAGAGTGGGGTAGGTAACGGAGAGGACATTGATGTGATGAAGGGAAGAGTAGGCCCCCGGAACTCTCACTGACTTAACGAAGCGTAACAGTAGAAGCTATTACTTCACATTTGTATACTATGAGATTGTGGTAACTCACCGACCAAACGGGCTCATTTTAGTGCTGTAGCCAAGTTAACCATTGACTAAATTAATTCAAGCTAAGTTAAGCTAAGCTAAATTAAAAATGGCTCTACCATACCTGCAAAACTCTAAAATCAATATGAAGTCAAATTATTGTAACCTTGCGCAAGAGAATAAATAGCTTAAAAAATCTATTATTATGATTTTATTCGCTAATCTATTTATATCGCCATCCATCCGTAATTAACGGTCCGCCAACTGTTTTAATAATGTATCTGTAGTACTATTTTAAGAACTAAATATAATACATACATCACATTTAAAATACGTAATGGCCGATTGGGTTCCTCGTTTTTTTTTTGTCACGTGTCTGATGTTTCCGACAGATGGCGCGGTAACCTTCGAGGTCGATTCGAGTTTTTAGAACTAGGAAATCGAAGACTGAAAGAAAAAAAGGAGCTACGAGCATACAAATAGGGATGTGGAGAAGTCGTTAATGTGTTTTTTTTTTTGCGACCGTAATTGCCTATGCATAAAGATAATAAAGCTGTGTACAAGAAATGAATACGACGCGGTAGCGGCGTTGATTTAAAACCGGATGGATGCAAGACAGACGCCCGTACTATAATATGACACAGCGCCTTTAGTTTGTTTTGGCGACCAACAGAGGCGCTGTACGTAAAACCGTACATATCATTGACTGTATACTGTACATATGTACCTGTGACTTTGTATCCATGTGTTTTTAGATTGACTTATAAAGCTTATCTATATACAATGTACCATATGAAGTAATTAACGAAATAGTTATTTGTTTCACTAGGAGGATACAGAAGAACGCAGAGTTGATCGGGCTAAATCCAACTGACACCAAGATTCTGGTGCGTAGCACAACATGCGGGGCCTAGAGCTTTGTTTACGGTCATTCCGTAACTTAAGCTCGCCGGGAACTGTATATAAGTTGAAAACAAAATGGGAAATTTTCAATTAAGTGTAATTGAAATTACAAAAACTCGCTCCATTACGTCATTTTCCTTACAAAAATTATATGTTTTTTTATCATGTATACTTGTTAAGTTCTATCACAATCCGTTCAGTAGTTTCAGGGTTCAGACGTTAAAAAAATTGTCTTATTTTAATAATGTACTTTATGGATTATGATGAATAAAAGTGTAGACAGAATTATGGATGTTTAGTTGTATTGAGTTATTAATGAAGCATTTCTTATTTGTAGAGCATAAAAAAAAATGCATTTTGTCCTCAAATTATTTATTCATAGGACTGCATGTTATATACAATTTCTGTATATACTTAAATTAGGTAACCACATTTTTAACTTATTTTAGTATCATATCTTGATGAAAAGAGAAAATATTAAGATATTCCTTGGAACTACAAGCACGAGTCATAGTTGAAAGCTAGTTTGCAAATATAATTATAACTATATAGCTTCTATAACTCCATGTACTTTATATTAAAATTTATAATCAATCGTGATTATTGTACATATATATATATATTATAAATCATTACCGACTACTTATTACTTTTGTTTACTAAAAAATTTGGAATACAGGACAGTAAGTACGATCATTTCTATCTATCTGTCTATCTTGTACGTTTGTCTCAGTGTTTTTTTATGAAACCGTTGTACCTCGATAATAGAGATTTAGAAAATATATAGCTGATGCATGGCAGCTAAAATAAGAACTAAGTGGATATAGGTTCAAAGAAAGAAAGGAACACTTTCATCATAGTTATTGACGATAATAATAAATCGAATGATTTTTTTACGCATAACATTGAACAATTACGACATAACAATAAAACAATTGGGTAACTGCACTGGAGATATTGAAAGCTTAATCTATACAAATAAATAAAACTAAATTGTCTATCTGTTATTTCGAAATAAATGCTTTTTCATAAACTGTAAAATATTGTCTGCTTGTATAGGATAAACTCAGAAACGGTTGAGCCGATTTTCTCGCAGAAATCAATAGAGAGCGCTGTAACAAAATTCAATCACGCTATGGTTTCTTTAATATCTCGAATTAAATAGAAATCATTCTAAATTATTATTAATATTGGATTTATGTTGAAAATAGAATTGTCAGTATTAAATTCGATTTTGATCTAGAGCAAAATCTTACTTAATTTTCAATGCAGCATTATTTATTTTATTAGACTTTGTTACATACATTCATATCGTTCCCCATACACAGTATATATTTGCATACATATTTTTTTTATATAGATATATGTATATACAAAACGTATATATACGTATACAGATATAATAAAGCACTAGAGATAAATTCTTTGCTTTAAAGATACTTAAGAAAAACTACTATAGAGGATATTAGAAATGTGGACATAATACATTCTAATGGTTTTTTTAAATCATTGTCTGTCAACCTGTCTACGAATTTGTTCGCAAACTCCTTAGAAATGCATTAAATAGAATTTGATGTAATTTGGTACAGCTATAGTTTATACCCCGGAATAAGTAGAATAGTGTTACATTATGTGTTTCTTGAACCAGAATCTAGATGGATATTCGAACCGGAATCAAAAGCGGGTTCAAGATTAGAATTGTAAGCAGAAACAAGATCGGGATCACAGTTGCCAGCGTGACCGATCGGTATGTAAGATGAAGGAATTCGTTCGATGTCCACTGCTGTTAATAAAATAGTAAGTAAATACATGGATATAATTAATATTAATTTGCTCATTGCTCAAAATATACTCCGCAAGCTTTTTCAAATGAACAAACCAATATTTATAACATTTCTTCACTCTGTGTATAAAATTTCTCTTGCTGTAAAGAACCTATACAGCAAGAGCTCATGAGTTCTACGCTTTTAGTCTTCGAGTAATAATTGTTATAAGAAACTAATATTTATTCATTATGTAACGAAAAAGTCGTGAGGCCATGTGAATAATGCAACACGCCTGATAGATTGCAAAACGCTTAGACCGTCATGTGGTGGTAAAAAGAAAAACTAAATGTTCCTAAGATCGTGTTCAGTAACGTAATTTGCCCGATAAATTGCAAAAGGCCTAGACCTTTGAAGGCAATTACTAGACCACCGTCTAGTAATTAAAGTAAAATTACAAGTTTGATAATCGATTAATTGTTTAATTAGAGTAGGACAAAATTTGGGTACATAATTAACGTCAGTATATTTAGATTTCCGATATTTCTTTTTAGTTTAAGTTATTGTTAAGTGCTATAATTTTTGCAATGTTAAGTAGATAATTCTTTTCGATTTTCCTTAATTTAAAATGGCAATATGGGGCAAGGAATATGAGGAAGCGTTGATGATCACTCTGAATATGTTTAGAATGGAATAAATAGATTTTTCTTCTAACATTCATATTTTTGTATAATTGCAAATAAAAAGATAAAATTGATACCTTTTATTTAATTTTTCCAATTTATATAAAACTCTGTCAACTGTATTGACTATTCCACTCCATTTGTTATATGATTTTATTGTAGTTAATTATTTGCATGCAATTAAAAACCATATTTTAGTTACGCCAAAAAGGTATAACTTCTCATGCGCGTACATAATTTAAACATTGCTTGTCTTAAAAAACAAGTTCTAGAATTTTTTGTGTAAACACCATACAAGCTAAGGAAAATATGTTTATGGATTGTTTAAAACAAAATATTTACATGTGTAATAATTTTTTTCTCCGCGGGAATATCATCATCATCATCATCATCATCGCTCAACCTTCAGCCAGTCGCAATGACTGAAAGGGACAAGTCCCGATACACCGAAGGGAGCGTAATTACATGAGCGGAGTGCAGGTTCTGGTCTGAATTAGGAGTGACGGGAGTGTAGAGCCAGCCGGTATAGTTTTTTTTTTCCCACAGGAACATATAGCATATGATGTACTGCGCAGGTACAAAGCTCCCAACCCCTTCTTTCTCCCCTCGTTCCTATTTTACTCCATTGCGGCGCTTTCACGACTAACTTCACAGCGGCAGAGTTTCGTGCATTGTACTGTACCGAATGCGTTTGACTACCCTTGCAGAAATTTCGTAATTATAAAACATTTAATTAAATGTAATAAATCTCAAACAAGTCACTGTGATGTTTATATTTTCTTTTATTACTAAAATATGGAAAACATATCGCTCATTAGCGTATTTAAACGTCCAATGCATAATTTAAACTTATTGCTACACATTATATCTTTTTAAATTAATATCATTAGTGTCACAAATTAGCTGACTTTATTTGTAGCATAAAATGCAATAAATCATTATAATCACTCTTATAATAAGTCTACTGTGATGTGTCAGTTACTTTTAGCGCGAGCAGGCGAATAAATAGGGAGTGCGATTGGTATATAGTGATCATGTGGCCCAGGTCAGTAACCGCCGCCGACACTGAGGGCCTATAGAGAAGTTATGCGATATTCTAATATTTAATTGAAGCTGTACCGGTTCCGAAAATTGTGAAATAATCAGTTTCTAATTTAACCTCTTTTTAATTATTTCTTGCACAAAACAAAAAGAACAATTAGTATATTTAAATAATTCTCTTGGGTAAAAACATTGGACAAAAAGAATATTAAATCTGATTGATTGTATTATAGCTATAAGCCGACGATTTTGACAAATAAACACTGATCTAGGTGGGTGAAATTGTCAAAAAGTTTTTCAAGTTGATCGTCGTATCATCAGTATAATTTTATGGAATAATGTCTGAAAACTACTAGCAGACAACATCTTGCAGCTGTTGGTGAGTGATCGGTGTGGTATTATTATATATTGTATGATAAAAAGAATATTAGTCTTCTTTAGCGCTTTTACTATTTTCGTGGGTTATTTTCTTAAGTTAATATTGGCATTATTAAATTATTGTGACATATTGCACAAAAGAGCATTATTTAAGCATACCAGAGCAAACAATGTATGCTCTTGTAACGGACGATAATAAAGGTAACACAAGAACATCGGTAAATTTTTATAATTGTAATATTTAAAGACGAGCCTTAAAATTGGCTTATTTAGGCATCACTTTAGGTGTATATTAAACTTTATTTATATTTGGTTATGAGCTGTAAGATATAGTGCGATCATTCACGTTATGGGTCACACAGACTATAAATATATTGCTTTACGAGGATTTTTCTAGGCATATCGTTACGAAATCGAAATCGTTCATCGGGAATTTAATAATACAAATAGTTAGTCTAGATTATTTAGATACGATACGTGATGACAACAAGTGATTAATACAGATACTTTAGATAAACACTAGATCCGAATTCGGAGTTTTAACAATTCAAGAAAAATGCACATAAGCTCATAGAATTACTAGAGGTTAAGAGATCGAAAGTGATATCTTGTGAAATATAATCATAGCTGAGAAGAATGGAATCGTAAGTTAATGAAAGCCGTTACTAACTTAAAACACTACATCAATTTTATGTCAAAAGCTCATTAAAAATTTTACTAAATAGATGTAAAAAGCAGATACTTTTCGCAGTAACTTACAAATATTGTGACAATATAGCTATACAATTGTAAAGAATAAAATATTATTTTGTTCTTTACAATATTTAAAAAAAAAAAGAAAAGTCTAGTAATAAATAACAGGTGTTTCTTGTTATTTTAACAAATACATATTTTCCAAATTTTGCTTAATTATGAAATCATGTGAATAGTTACACGTGAAAATTTATTTTCAGATTTATAAACACTGATTAGTTGTAACCGTTAGTCAATTTTATTATTTAGTGCATTGAAATAAATAGAAGAAGATATTGCTGTATACTGCACAAAAAACTTCGATTTCCTTTTTAGGTTTTTTACGAAAATCTATAATTTATCATTTACTTTTCGCAAAAAGATTACTCTAATAATACAATTTAATCTGAAGTTTTTGGCTGATTCTTCCCTTTATTTCTCTAAAGCGCCAACAATTTTATTTGAATTTTCAACAAGAGTATCCTTTTTTTTTCTAGAAAAATTAATGAGCTGTGAAAATAGAATGACATATTTATATTAGAATAATTAGTTGTTCACGTCTTAGCGTAACTTTCATATCAGTCCTCCCAGCTAAAGCATTTCAGCCTTGCCACTCATTTCTCAACATGCTAGCCAATCACTCTAGGTTACTTCATAAGGTGTACGCTTATAGTAAAATTGTTACAGCATTTGTTGAAATAAACTCGTAACTTAACTAATTAATGAAATATTTTATAATATTAGTATTACAATATTGCGGGCAGTACTTGAATTTTGATTTTTATCACAAGAAAATCTGGTAATTATTTCGATAGAGTTACTTGATGTAATAGGATAACACATTTGCTAAATTAAGAACACATGTTTCTTTCAACTTTATATGGTAATTTTATTAAAATTATTCATTATAATTCAAATTAACATTGCTTATCTTAGCTGTTAGTCAATTGTGAATATAATTTCCTTTAGCCATCAATTTCACATGTCATTTCGTATTATTTGTATTTTTAGTATTTATTATTCTTAGACATAAATTTAATGAGCAATTCAAAGAAAATATGAGGTTTCTCGAAGCAGTTTTGTAATGGTGAGAAATCTGCACAAACTGAATGCATAAACTGAAACTTCTGATATTTTCTCGATTAATATGCATCAAATGGAAAATGCATATATTATTTTCCTAATTTCCTTAATTCTGCAAAACTACGTTAAATACCCATATTTATGATTGCTTTATTTTTAATTACAACCCGAAGTTTAAAATAATTGTGTAGAAATTATTTAATGTAGTCATAGGGTTTAAAATTACAATATTCTTCTTTACTTTGTTCTAAAAATTATACATTGTACTGTAAATATAATATTACATCATGAATAAACATTTTCCGATTGTTTAATTTTCTGTTCCAATATCCCGTCATCTAAGTTACTTTTGCAAGGTATTGTATTAATTTGCGAACACGTATGTAGAAAAAAAATACTTGCTATGCATATCACAAAAAGAACTTTGATTTATGAGTATCTTTATTCGATTCCAGTCACGATAATTTATATACAAAAATAAATTGTCGTATATGCATGCGTCAGGCGAGCCTGCAGCTTATTTGTGTTCTAGAAGGTCGTTAGAATGACCTCGATGCACTTAAAATAAAAAAAAAGCTTCGAAATATCTTTATCGGTGTCCGTTCGAATGGTACCGTTTAATTGAACTTAATTGGTTTTGTTCGATCTCGCGTGAATTTATTTGTTTCAAACGAAGGCAATAGATACTTTTTGTGTGAACGGAATAACGTTCAAAGCGCTATATTTATTTTTTTTTTTTTTATCTACATTCATTCAGTGCCGGATGCAGACCGATCGAATATTTCGGAAAAACCTTTAATTTGAACAAATTTCCTATTTTATTTTACCCACTTGCGTATAATTAATAGAATAACCGGTCGTCGATGATGATGTAAGAAACGTCTTGTACTTGTCGCATAATACTGTAGTTTGGAGAGAATTAAATGATTTTAGTATTCATTTTAAAACCTATTGTATTATATATACGCTAGAAGCCCGTACTAATTCACGCATAATATGTATATTATTTATTTTATAAATTACATTTAAGGATTCATAGACAGATCTAGAACAATTGTTTATTTCTTTTTTAAGAGAAAGATCATATAGTGGTACAAGCATCATTAAACGTTGAGCCGGAGCGTCCCCACGAAAGAAATATTTTATTTCGTTGCCAGATGCGTATATTTATATATATCATGTTTTTCATTAATTATTTTACAGAAAAAAAAAGCAATAATTAATTCGTTAATTATTGTTAAAAATTAATGAGTAATAACTGTGTGATTTCTTATAAAAAAAGAATGCAAACAAGCTTATTGTAAGAATGTTCTGATATTTGATTATATATGTTTATTCACAACTACATCTAAATTTTAATATAGATATACAATAACGATTAGGAACTTTATGAACAATACAAAACCTGTACCAGGTTTTAATAATCGATAGATAAATTATTGGAGGCAAATCCGCATTGCATCAACACACATGCAATGACATGTACTTACGTAATGATAAATGACATTGTTATTCATTGGAATGCATACTAATGCGTTCATTTTGTATGATCTCAATTTCTTATATTATGAATTATTCATAACGCAAATAACAAAATTGATTATGTTCTTAACTATGTACACGTGCATTTCAATTATATTATTTGAAAATTGGGCATCTGTTTGTACGTAAGCGAAAATTCAAGTGTTTTGTATCAAATCAAAATCATAACTGGGAGTGCATCGGTATCTTAGTCAAGAACTGTATCAAAGTAGCAACCGAGATTAGACTAAGATTGGAACAGAGGAAGGCCCAAGATCGAAAATGGTACAAGTACCAACATCGAAACTCATACCCATATAGTGACAATCACTAACAGTGAAACTGGAAACGGATCTAACTCGGAATAATTAATTGTAATTGATGAAATTTATCGAACATCCACAAAGGGCGAAATCGCGGACAAAAATTATTTATCATATTAAAAAAAAGCGGGTATGGCAACGTGAATACATTTTACGTCCGCGCGACGATCTCTAGCGTTTTTATAGATATATGTTGATTATTAAATTAAAAATCTCACAAGCGCCCTTTCCTTTTTATTTTATACTAACGGTTACTTAAATAAATCATAGGCGCACATTTATATTTAACATTTTTTTTTTATTATTCAAATGTGATCCTGGTTTCGTTTCGTGGGTATAAAATGAATTCTATTGTCGGCCGAATTTTCTGTCAATTTTGATCAAGATCCTGTCTTGATCAAAATTGGTCTATCGACTATGGTCCTATTCTTTTAAAGCTAATAAAAAAAAAGGTTAAATTAATGGATTTTTCATAGGTGATCGTGTTTTTAAGTTTTTCAATCGATTTTCGAAACTATTTTATTGTTATTTTCGTTTTTCGTTTCCACTAAATTAAATCATTTTTTGAACAGAATTAATCTTCATGAAATCACCTATACAATGGTCTGAAACTTTTACCATTTTGGTATACTAACAAAAATACAACGATAAAAATACTTGCGCACAAGACGTGAAAAAAAAATCGATCGCAAAACACTTTCGAACGCTTTCGTATCACGAGTCGTGCGACATCGACGAATTGATAAGCAAATTCCTCAGGTGCAGTCGGGTTCTAAGTACGCGGCCCTTGACAATAAAATCGTGCGTGACATAATCCACTATGCCACTTAGTGTTGCATAACAAGTTGAATCAACGCCCGGAGCGGTTTCGGCTCAGCGCGACCGCCGCGGGCCGGCGCGCGCGCAAGGCGACGGCATTGACCCCCTTTCCACGATCAAAAAGTTAAGTTTTTTTTTTTTACACTTCAAGCGCGATCGTCACGGCGATTGTTGTACTTTAGGGATAAACGAGTGTTGCGCAATGCACAATTTTATGATTTTCGTGCCTACTCAATTACATTGACAGATCATGCGATGATCTACCAAGGCTACCAGCGTGATCGGGACCGGGAAATTATATTCTGATATTCGAGTTTTATTTGGCTTTCTCCAAGGTTTCCAAATCTGGTATGCCCAATGACCCATGCATAGCTTAGACGGCTCGGACAACACATTCCTTCGTTGAAAACACCGTATTGCTGCACTGTACATCAAAAGAAATGCTAAATTGAAAATAACTACTTGAGATACATACATGCAACTAGAAACGTTTGTGGATCTACATACTTGGCTCAAACTTTGATTCGTAAAAACGAATGTACCTACTCATGGAAAATTCAGATTTATAGTTTAAGTTCTGCATCACGACTATTATACACTAGTTCTTATACAGATTTTGTCCCGACACTGGACTCTCAAATAACCTCAACAATTTATACATTCAATAACGGTTGAGATGTCCCTAGAGTTCACAAAAATGCTATAGCGAAACATTTTCTAGAAAGAGTTATTTATGACAAAGAGACATTTTTTAGAAAGAGATATATTTTTTAGAACTAGCACCACCAGCACCCCTCGTGTATGCGGTAGTCCAATTCAAATCACGTATTAGCCTGTAATGTTCAATTTAAATCAAATTATGTGATGAATATGAAATTCGTTTAAGTGATGAAACGAATCTGAAATACGATATTATTATACAATGGAAGTCGTTTGCTGCATTTTCACTTCTGTAAAATCGGTTAAAATACGTTATGGTTTTGAGATCGGGTATTATTTTTTGAGTACCATAATGGTTACTGATTCAATTTTAAAATTTGTGACGTTCGGTATCCACATTATCTTCAGATCTTAATTATCCTTATTCCAAACCGTCAAATTAAGATATGATTATCACAGTATTTTTTATCACACTCTTGACGTAATTGCATATAACAAGTCCAAAATTCTTGATCTTTTGTTTCAATCTGAACACTTCAAGACACAGCTTCTTACTTAACATTTAAATATATAAATGTATAAATATTGTTTTATATAAAATATCCCTATATTAATATTTTCAATTGTTAAGTTTATACTAAAGGTCAAAGATTCGTTTTGAAGAATTCCGGCAAAAAATAGTCTTTTATAGTCGGAGGTTGTATTTTTAGAAGTCAAGGCTATCGGAGATAAACCTAACGCGTTATTTACTAAAACTGGGGTTGTGTTCAATGTTGTCAGTGTGTTAGTTGAAAATCCCCCAATTTGCAATAGTATGCAACGCAGCGTTCTTTGTAACAACAAAACATAGTTTATAACATTATTTCCGCAAAGCTGAAACTACAATGAATAATATGAAAAAAATAAACAATAACACACCACATAAAAAAATAATCATATAAAAACGCTGGCACTTCAACAAAAAATAAATAAAAATTTCTAATAACTCGAAATTGATATTGAACTTGAAATTGAAAATAAAAAAAAAACTGAAGGCAATTTGAATGTTGATTTTATAGCGTTCCGACAGAGGAAGAGACGTTTTCATTTTGTAAGCAAGTATGCATGTGATATGTTTCAAAAAAATAAAAATACCGGCTGAATGACGTTGAAGGTCCATAACTCGACTCTAAGACAGAGAGAAGGAAATAACGAATTAAATATTTTTTCTTCTATCTAAACAGATATCTGTAACAGGCAGTCGTAACTGTGATTTTTGTTTCGGATGACATCTGCAGGTACATTGTCAAATAAAATTATATATTATATTATATGTTAAACGTAATTATTGTCTCGCTATTCTAATGCACTTGATAGAGGTCTCAAATAAATCTCAACAATTATGAAAGCCGCACTCTTTAGTCGTATAGTCGTAATGATTTGTCCTTGCAAAATCGCAGTATCAAATTATTCCGAAAAGCATTCCAAAGAACTGATTTTTTTTTTTTTTAAGAAAAATGAGCTTTAGCTGGACTCGATTGAAATGTTGGCAGTGACAAGGCCGTGTAAACCTGAAATGGACTTGTTAACGTATAGACGAATACTAAATAACCTACCGCTATAAGTTCACAGTTATAATATTTTCTCGTTCCGAATATGCGATCGCCTTCTATCGTATCCCGTTAGCGAATAATCCACGTGATATGTCGCTTTTCGAATTTTTATTATATGACCTAGCGACGGCTATAAAATAAAACCATCATAGTAACGATACGCTCCGATGCAACGACTTCGCGTGCGTTTGCGCAAGGCGCAGCGACCAGCCCAACGACTAACGGACATGCGTTCCAACCCGAAAAACACGTCGGCCGACCTCCCGCGCGCACCGCAGCCCGGCGTCTTGACCGCTGCACCACGAAGGCGCTCGCCGGCGGTGACGTAGACTTAAGGGCCATCCATAAATTACGTCACATAAATTATAAGGTTTTTGACTAACAAAACGTGTGACGTAAATTATAGATGGCCCCTACGTCAAAATGAAAAACATCTTTTCCATCTAAAATCGGTTATAAAATGTGTCAAAAACAAATAAAATTACTAATGGTCTTGAATGTGCAAAGTTTACGCACAGTAAGTATACATAAACTAGGTAAACAAAACAAACAGGAAACAAAACAAAAGACCTATATGTGTAGTTATTAAAATTAAACGCGAAACATGTTTCTCTGTTTTTTCTAATATAATTTTGTCACAATTTTATTAGTTTTAAGTCATCCAAAATTACCGAACAACATTTTTAATAATAGTATTATTAATTATGAGGTATACAATTATTAGGTGAATTACTAAAACGTAAAGTTGAATTAAGACATGTAAGATTACATTCTGCTATGTTCGTTTACAATCTGTAAATGTTTTAAATATACAGCACCGTATCATTGTAATTTTAGTCCAATCTCTAGGCAATGCTGATTCCTATTTTTAATCGATCACGTTGAAAATAATGAAATGGATTGTATGTAGCGATCAAATACATTAGATTACAAGACAACCGGCATTTCAATGTATCTCTGTGGGACTCATTTCGACCCAGAGCAAACACTTTGTAAGGGCGCGACCGATTTTGAAGTTTGATACAGTTTTGAAAATACTACATCCATCGAAAATGTTGTTATTCTCGTCCAGAATTTTGTTTACGTCATCCTAAATAAAATCTCTGAATTCAAAGGTGTCTACATTTAAAAAATCCTGTAATTTTGCAAGAGCTTAGATTTTTTCATGGAAAATTTGATTATAACAGGTTTCGTTATGGCTCTTTTCTCTTACTTTCTTAAACACTGACTTTTTAAAATCACAATAATGTTGTGTTTCTGGTCGAATTTATATAAAATTTTGACAAATACAGAACCTATTTTCTTTACAAGGAACTCAAGACTTTGAAAGTATTTAGGTGACTATACATTAAAAGTATAATATCCATACTTTTAAGCTCAATGTTATTACAGGTTAAGCTTTAACATATATAATTCTAATAGATATAATTTTTATACAAATCAACCACTGATTTCCATATAGATATCGATAGATCTTCAAAAAATCACTGATCTCTTTATAGATCTAGATAGTGTGTCGATTTAGTTTCAATATTGAATAATTAAGCATTGGGCTCGTCAAAGCACCACACTGAGAGATATAATACGAGTTATTTTTAGTTACTGTAATTAAATATTTCATTAGGATAGTATATTTACACAATATCGGTTATTATCGGCAACTTTTTGACACTTAGTAATAATTTATTTTGTACAAAGTATCAAAACGGCATGGGCGCACTGCCACAGATGAGAGAGTATAGCACATCAAATTTTTATACTAAAAAAAAATTTTGTAAAATATAAAAAATGCCATTTCGGCATTAATTATCAATATGAAAATTTAAAAAAATTTAGTTAATACCGAAATGGTTGCGTGGAGCCTTATTTTCAGTGCTAAATAAACATTATAGATAATGGAGGTAGATTTCTGGGAGTCAGTATTTTTTTACGAATATTCCTCCGTTTTAAGAATCTTTTTTGATAATTTCTTGAATATGAATAGTTTTCGAGTTATAGGCAAAAAACGAAATACCTTTTTTTTTTCATCTTATCACTTTTGAATTTCTTAATGTGCAGTAAATTCCTTAAAACGTTTTTTCTGGACCTCATTCCGAATCCAATGAGCCATTGTACATATTTTTAGAAATTCTGTCAAGAATTTTCACTTTTTTGAACTTGTCGAACAGACTGTACGGCGAATTTCGCCAAAATGAAGAACACAATAACCGTAAAATTTTACTGATTTTCCTTATATTTTCTGTCAAATCTTATGTTTAATTTTCCAACTAGCACATTTTCTTTCCTATTTTATCATAATCCTGTTCTACGTGAGACGTCCCATAGGTCTTTAAACCTTTGTACATGCTAATCTTAGATAGTTGTATCGCTATTATTAAATGTAGGAATTATATAATTTTTCATGCTCTGCGTATTGTTGTATATATAATATGAATATATCATAGTTCGTGGGAGTTTCACGTGTATGCATGTATTGTTTGGATGCACACAGAACACGAAGCTTCAATAAGAAAATGCAGCATCCTTGCCTTTTGCGTTCACTTTGTAACTTTATTTGTTTCAAGCCTCAAGGCGACACTAAATTCGTATTTTGTATTGTTAACGAACCAAGGTTGGTATACCGCTTACTTTGTGCAACAATTACTAAATAGTTAACGACAAGTTTGTTGCGACACAAAATTTAATCATACAATATAAAAAAAAAACTTCAACCTCTGTTTAAGGTTAAAATTAAAGGTAACCTAGATGAGACAGAACTGTAAAGCCTCGCAATGAAAAAAATAATAATTAAAAGTAGAACATTAATACTTAGCCGAAATGGAAACAGGCTATTAAAAAAATTAAATAACATTTGCACATGGACTAATAAGGTAGTTTATAATAAAATCTACCTAGGTGAATACATATTACATTTTCGTACAAAAAAATATTTATGTAAATCGATAGTTCAGTAGTCATAAAGGCAGACAGACAGAAAAACAGGTAGAGAGATGTTGTATTCCGTTTTATAGTATGTGAGGCCAATAACCGATCGGTATAAAAAATCAGAAATGCTTTATATGTTAACGCGAGTGAAACCGCTGACGATACCTAGTGCGTTCTAAAGCCTGGTCAGATAACATATTTCCATACAAAAAGAAGAACAATGTTAAGCAGACCAGCGGTCTCGGATTATAATACCGGCCAACAGATAGACATACAAACGTTGCGTTTCATAATGTGTAAGAATTACCCATGGTAATTTTTCTCGTGTAGAGTCAGAACCAATATACAATTTACTCGTCCATTAAGGCTTCATAATACGAAAAATCAGCGCAAAATCTGTAAGTACGTAAGTGAAGTCTGGAAACAAGTTACTAACTTCTTTGTTACACTATAAGTTAAACAGTATATAAAAATCCGATCAAAATCAGTTGGATATTGTAAATCTTCATTATTATTATTTTTGCATACGGAAATAGGTTATCTGGTCTGGTTTTAGCGAACACTACCTGTTGCCAGAGCCTTCACCCTTGTGAATGTAAAACAAGTACCTTATTCTCTTATACCTATTAGTTGCTAATGATATATCCAGGTGTGCAAAGCGGCGGACAATACCTAGTGTTTTATGTTTACGAATGCTCCCCCCGCCACACCTCACCGTAACCCGCACCCTATTTTTTCAGGGACATTTCAAAAAAATAATATTGTTCGTCGAAAAAGCCTAGATTGACAACCTTTTTACATTGAGCAAATTGCAAGAATTAGTCTTAACGATTAATGAACTTGTATAATGAATCGGCCGTTAAGAAAATTATCAAGATTTAAAAGATATTTAGCCTGATTAGTTAATAGATATAATAATATATTGAAAAGAAGGAATAAAATTGTGATCTGATATTAACATATTGTTCAGTTTATCTAGATGAAAGTTGTTTTTTTTTAATGTTAAGCAATCAACACTTGGCGACGATGACCTCATTAGTTATACAATTTAAAAGACAAAAAAAATTTGATCGTAATGTTAATACACAAAAATATCTAAATTGGTTGCTTATAGTAGTTTATGTATTTTTTCTAATAATATTCTTACATAATAAATATTGTTTTATTCGGACAATGCTCATTAAACCTTTTTTTTTTTAAAAAAAAGCGAAATTATACTATTTTCGAAATATTTGTGATAATAAATAAAACACTATGTTTTAAATTTGCTGTTTGTCTAGAGACAATCCTAGAATCATCAGTCGCGTTAACGTAAATAGTATTATAAAGTGTAGACGTTAGCTTAACGGTGATGATGTTACGGTTAAAACAAAAGTCGGATCGAAGTAAAATTTGCCATTAAATACAATTTATTTATTGGAGAACGTTAGGATACTTTATTGATATGAAACATGACTGAGGCCGAGGCTGAAATTTAGAGCAGGACGAAAATCACAAACAAGACTAGGATTTAAATCGAAAAATCAGAATCGGGCCTCAATCGAAACCAGAATTGAGATCGACATAAGATATTTTATTTTGTGAGGTGTTAATCCGCGAAAGTCCATAATAAACGCTTGCCTGCAATATGCAAAACATGCAGCATGGAACCCGCCGCTTATATCCGAATTTGCCCCTCCATTACGAATCTCTATCCAAAGAATTGAATATTAATTGGAGGGGATTGACAAATATCGAACACCTAAGCAAGTGTAAATTTTAAATTATCTTAGTCCGCTAATCGTTATAATGTTAATTTCTACGTACGTTTCATGCTAACCAGCCACATCATCAGGAAATGCAGATAGTATGACAATGTTTCACTTAACGAGATTGTGTCCGCATTTGTCGGTTCTTTTTGCACTCCTTACATCCTGGTGTATGTGACTGTCTGCAATTTCCTGAGGATGTGCCTGGTTGCAAATAACCGTCTATCGACATACGAGATGAGATCTATGTGAAGGTTGAAGTAATCTATTCTACATGTCCACGCGGGAAAATCTAAAAAGAGAACTATATTATACGGGTATAATTTTTGAAATTGAAAAAAAGCAATCATTTTTGACAACTCATTATCTCGATTTTGTTAAGCTAAATTTATGATTTGTGGTCTTCAATATTATAAATTATTCGTCATTAAATGTAATTTGCTGTCAGTACTCTAACTGATTAGCTATTTATTTGTATGCGTATTACCGGACTGATATTGATAATGTGAATCATCCACGTTTAAAAATATTGCAAATTACTAATTGAAAAAAACAGTAATTATATCTGTCTGGAATTTCATTAGCTGCAGTTAATAATCTGAACAATACAACGTGATGTAAGAAAGATAAAGATGTTTACAATATTTCGAGAGCAAATTGTTCATTACATCGCCTTGAATTGCTGCGTCGGAAGTGAGCGTATGCGCCGAGGCCGCCGTTACGAGTCGCACGCGCAGCACTTCGCAGGATATGATTTTGGGGCAACTGAACTCTGCAATAACAAACAATGTACAGAGATGTTCTAGCGGGCCTAGCATGACGCCTTAGAAAAGTATATCTCGATAAGATTTACGTCAATGTAATGAAGGAAAAGAACAGTCTTATAAGAAATTCTTGTCCAAGGCGTCATGCTAGGCCCAGCAATTGCAATTGGTGCGTTTGTGAAGAGATGTTACATCATATGCAATCCAAAACGTTGTTCACATAAGAAGAAACGATGCGACTGTGATGTAGTTGGGTTTCTTAAGTCAGTCCCGTACTCATAAATTATATCCAATGCTCCGTTGACTATAGTTATCAATTAGCTTTTATTACAAACACTCTCTAAACTAGAGAATAATTTTCTAGCGACATGTAAATGTTCTTATTAAGGTAAATAGAGCGACTTTTAAAATACATATTTTAAGCTAGGGAGAGAAAAGCGAAACATTCTTAAATTTCAATCCCATTTTCTAAATTACATCCTAACGCTATATTCAAACAGTAGTATTTTAAATAGTGGATTATTCTCATATGATTATGTTGTCTTGCAATATAAACTCCTCTCGCATGGATCTATCATCTAAACTGAATCAAGACTGACAGTGGGCATGCGCTTATTGATAATTAAACAGAAAAAATCAGTAAGCGGCTAACGGCCCATGCACACCCCTGAAACTGGCACTGCCTTAAAACGAGAATTTTTAATTCGTGGTCATTAAGTCAAAATATATAGATCAAGGTTTATAGTACTCGTAAATGTCAGTCATGAAATCTAGTTTTAGGCCGCCATGAAATTCGGTGAGAGGCATAGAGGCCGATCGGTCATCTTGCGTGGTACAGAGTGCCTGAGGCACACTCGTGCCATGTATTCAGTAATTGGTCGGCTTATAGACCATTTATTTCTGATGAGAATTTATTTACTTTTGCAAGAAATTTGTCAAAAATGGCATCAGTCTGACTATTTATGTATGCAAGGTAATAAAATTATTAACACTCAAACATGTCCAAAAAGAAATCCATCCATTTTCATAATATCATCTTATTACACTCATCACAATCATCCAGTCAGACGAGTGTATAAGTTGAATATAAGCCGTATTGAAAATGTGTATTTAATTCTGTCGTTTAGTAGTCTATTTGGCGGTCATCAATTTTGCTTCACATCGCAACCTAAAACTGGATAAGCGATTAACTACATTTATGTTATTTACTATTTCTTTAAAAATATTTGTTAATACTTAAAGAATGCAATAAATTGAAATAGACTTAAATGGGGAGAATCCATTTTTACGTTTCTATTCGGCTTATTATTTAAAAATCATACAGGTTTTAAATGTTTCTCTTAAGAGATATTTGGGCAGTGATAGCCTTATGAAGCAGAACACGCAATTTTTTTATTCACTAAAGATTTAACGTGTACTTATCAAAAACTGTGATTTGGACACAATCAAAAGTTTTTCATACGTATTACTATGTATCTGGAGACCTACAGACAGACTACCACTCGAGTCTGGCGCTTTCTTAACATTTATAAAAGAAATTACGGAGCACTTTAAACATAGCAAAGCTTCTCTATTTGGTGACCAACTCAAGATTTATCGGACATCCAAACAATTAGCCGATCCGATACCGATTGTCATTGTACATGTCATTAGACTCTAAAAAACGTTATTACATAAGGTTCTCGAAAAAAATCACTACCACGATTCATCTTACCTATTGAATAAACTTCAATACGACCCGTATTGACAAAAGTTTACGACGAACAGAAATTGGGGTTAATGATGGGCAAGAAGTTGAAACTTACGTCACTTGATGATAGTGTCATTAGAAAAACTGCTCAGATGTTGAAGTTTATTTTTATTCAATGTCAGTTTAAAAGAAGGCGGTGGAAGAGGCCCTTAATATGCGGCTTCCCAATCTGAATACCGCTTAGGTTTAGCAACACGCAATCAAGGGTTCGAGTTCACTCCTTGAGTTCACTTGATTAGTATGTTATTCTAATGTCTATTGCAGTTAACACAATAATATTTTTTTAACATTTTATTACTTCTGTGAACTTAAGACTTATGATTTTCTTTTCATTTTTCGATTCTTATCTGGTTCCCGCTTTCAATGTCGATCTTGGACCCACCCACGATTCTGCTCCCAGCCCATTTTCGATTCTGATCCCGGTCTCGCTCTCATTCACAATCTCGTTTTCGTTTCTAATCCTGATACCATTCTCGAGTTTCATCTCTATCTCTTGATTCCCATCTATATTACGCTCTCGAGGTTCGATGGCAATAGCGTTTTCCATTTAACTCTTCATCCTTATCATTACATGTACCATTCGTATCATTAGTCCTTTCGTCCGCATGGAATTTAAGAATACGCCCTTTGTAAAAAATGCAATTCTGCAAAATTTCAAAATTTCTAGACCCAACGACTGGGACACCTTTTCTTTGAACCTTTTATTATTTATTTTAATTCTTTAGTGTTAGTTTTCAGAAAACGATGAATTTCATTATTTTTAACCGACTTCAAAAAAACGAGATGTTTAGTTCGTGTTTCTATTTTTTTTATGTATGTTCGGGTATAACTTCTTTGTTTCTGGACTGATTTAAATGATTTTCTTGCGTTGGGTTCAGTATGACACCAAAGCGGTCCGAGTTTAACTTTATTTGTGTTGAATCTTGGACTTCGAAGATATACCTCGAAAAGTTTCAAAATCAAATAGGAAATCCAAACGATTGAGGTATTGTCAATCTTATCATATCTATATAGGTAGCTTATTACGATCATGCAAAATCCAATGGTGTGGACATATAAACCATGTGAACGTGACCAATATTGACCTGATTCTCCATGTTATTGACTTTAATTTGTCAGTTGCCGTTACACGATATATATTTTTTTATGTCAGAGAAAAAATGTCTTAAACACCTTTTTTTTTAAATATAGATTTACATTTTACACGTAAATGGGACCGATTTAAATCTCCAAGACATCTACAAAGATCAACCTATACAAGCACTTTAAAATACCACTTGGACTCTTAGAAATTAATCCCAGTTTTTAGGTAAAACGAAAAAAAACGGAGTTGTCCAATAGTACCTTTAAAAATAAGCAAACACACCACGTGTTTTAAGTATGCAGTACCACGTGTGCGCTACGGGGCGCTACCACTAAGTATGTACAATGTTTTGTGGCGCTACGAGTCATCTTAATTACTTTAAAGTTTTTGAAGATGGTTTTAAAATTGTATTTTTTTAGAAAACTTATTTTGTATTTGTAATAATTTAATATCAATATTAGTTGTTACATGATTTTCAATACGACAATATATTAATATAATAATAATCCGCGCTTTCTGTCCCTCTTAGGTGTTGTATTTCCAAAAACCTCTTTCAGAATTTTTAACCGACATCATTGTTTAAA
Source organism: Eumeta japonica (assembly GCA_005406025.1). Taxonomy (NCBI): domain Eukaryota; kingdom Metazoa; phylum Arthropoda; class Insecta; order Lepidoptera; family Psychidae; genus Eumeta; species Eumeta japonica. The sequence goes on along the minus strand of BGZK01000801.1, from coordinate 234,209 downwards.
ACTTCATGTCTCCATATTCAGAGGAAGCCGTGCGCTTAAGGTTAGTTAAACAATTAGTTAGTTTTATTTAAATAAATAATACAAAATAAAAAACTTCGACTTAATACCAAAATATGGTTAGTACAAATAGTACAATGAACGGTAAATATTCCTAACAGAAAGGGAAACCTTCATGACTGACGGTACTATACAATTCTCAACACCTATTGAGTAGTCCTAGATTATATAGCTCAACATCCTATCTTATAGAGGATATCCTGATGATCCTATTATAGTTCAACATCCTTTCCTATAGAGGTGATTCGTGTCCTATAATAGAACCTATTTTGCAAATTCAACTTGATATTAAGTTAAGCATAGATAGAAGTGAGTCGGCCTACAGGTAGTTGTTCGCTTTTGAGCACCTGCTTCATTTTCCCTTTGCCGGAAGTTTTTGGAAGTGTTATCGGTGAGTTGATTTATTTAAAACGCTCTCAGATATAATTTTTTATTCAAGGCGACAGTGATACGTAGTATGCAATATTTCTACATAGCACGGAAGTGAAATACCTAAATGCCTAATATATTTCGCTTAAATTAAAATCTTGTACATACTTAATTAGTGTTTGACCTTCATCTTTAAAATGTTTGGAAAATTTCATAAGTCATAATCAAGCAGTATAACTACGCATGAGGTGTTGATCTCGATTACCGTCAATGTAATCGGGACCCATATTAAAGACCGTCATTAGCTGCCCATATTTGATTATATGGTCTGGTTTTTAGGGTTCCAAGCCAAAATACCGAAAACGGAACCCCTTATAGTTTCGTCATGTCCGTCCGTATGTTAAAGGCATTTTATTTAAAAACTACAAGACGAACATAGATGAAATTTATAATGTAGAGGTCTTGATTCATGTTTGCTAAAAAGCTGAAAACATCAACTTTTTAGCAAACATCAACTAGTAGCACATATTTAAACAGTCCTTTTAAAAACACTTTAAGGTTTTTAAACAATTTTTCTTATTACGTGAATAATTTCAGAAATAATCGCTCCGAAAGTAGCAGAAATTGTATACCCCCCCCCCTTTATTTTTTAAATTCTATGAAAAATAATGGAGATAACGCTTAATAAATACTTTTAATAAAAATTATTTTCATCATGATCGAATATACTGTTTTTGAGTTATTGCCGAAAAACTACACTCGTCAACAAAAAAACGTAAGTGCCTTGAAGATACTCTCTTTTGCTCATTGAAATATAACTCAATGCTTTTGCTGGTGAATTTTAGTTAACACTATTTTGATAGTAAAGACGACATACCTACTTGTTTTTCTAGTTATATGCGACTAAAATGCTTATAACTATTCTGTGAGGGAAACATGGAAAAAGAGTAATATCGTACTTTTTTCATTTATAGTGCATTTTTTTATAACGTTTCGGAACCCTATAATGAGCATGATTCGACGTGCTCCTGGCCAGTTTTTACTTTAACGTGCATGCGAATTTAATGGCAATTCTAAATTTAGCCTTTAAGTGGTCACCTGGTCCCAATAATTATGAGAAGAAAAAACAATTGTTTATAAAGATAATGAAGAATAGACAATTTATAACCGTCTAGATATAATGCGAAAAATGTATTTGAATTCACAAGGGTTCCGAGAGATTCCAAAGTTTTATTCCAACTCACAGACAGACACTTCCGTAACATTTTTATATATACTTATGGTATTGGATGCTGTTTCAGCATTGTCAAGAGGAAATATTTTATATTACTTTCGTTGAAAGCTCATTTGCCAGAAAACTCATATAATTCGTTAATATAAAATTTATTGAAGTGAAGTTCGTCAAAGCTGGCTTCGGGGTGAAGAGCGAGCGAGAATAAAACATGGACGCCAAGGGTCACACAACGGCGTGCGAATTACGCCGTAGCATCACGCAAGATATTTCGTTATAGTGATAACAGATTATAATATCAAACAGAGAGCGATGTGTCCACACTCTTCCATTGCGATACCCTATTGTCTCATATACACAGGGACGTATCTATATGTTATCGCACATGCATATGCCGACTATCGCATTCAAACATTATTCGTAAGTGAATATGTATAAAGTTGCTATTGATAGCTTTTTTATGTAAATATGGCTGAAGACGTTCACTTCTGTCGCGCGTTCACAAACTGACGGATTAATTATGTCAAATGATAACGTATGTTTATTTTTCTATGACATTTCGTTTTATGCTTATTCCCAGTGCCGCTGTATCCACATCAACCATCAAGGTTCACATCAGTATAATTTATTACCTGTCTCATTAGTTTGATATTTGGACAAATTTATTAATCCAAAAAAATGGGAGCGCTGATTTGTGTCAGAATAATTATGAGGTGATAGACGACAACGAGTTTGACATTAATTAAATGTTTATATTTTTTAGTATTAAATTTTTACATTCGCTTCATATCCTCATCTTTTTGAATTTAAATTTCTCAAAGAGCTTCAACATACCTGAGCAATTTCTTCAGGGTCGAATAGCTATTAAGTACGAACAATTTTCGAGCTTCAAGAATTCAAACAGCACGTAGCGTTGTAGCTGACTTTCCAGAAAAACCGTTGCCTCGGGTTGTTCACATTTTTTTTATTTTGAACCATTGACAAAAGTCTCGATCGAAAGTAACACGAGGATTCTTCAAATTTTTTTCTCTGCAATATGGCACAAAAATTATGTTCTAGCGTTACATCAACCCACAATAACAGTTCTTGTTATTTTAATTTTATAAATCAGTACTGCATTCTTTCTGTGATTGTTTTTTACGTAACTAAATAACGCAATTTCTTAACCGGAAGTGAAAGAGTTGATCAAATGAAAGATTTTGGTTTATATGGGTTGTTTGTTTCCGAATGACGGTAGAACGCGACAGAGATATAGACGAAGTAAAGTAAAGCGAATGAGAATGAGACATTACTTGATGTTACGAGAAATAAAAATATTATGGGATAAGTCCATTTAACTATACATAATGGAGTCTTGTTTTCTACACTTGTATATCACGAAGAAGGAATCAATCCAATGTACATGCGTGTGCTGCGTTGCATGCTGAAAAAGGATCCATGCCTGGAGCCTTTGCTACTCCAGCCAATGCATCTTATGTGCGCCTCGTGGCCAAACCACTTCAATATAGAATGGATGATGTATGTAAAGATGTAACCATTCTCAAAGATTGTACGAAAGGATATCTAGGAAAGAAGTAGAACGGATGCAAGGATAGACCAGGAAAGCCTGTGTAAGACGGCCCAATCGGTGACACATCATGCAGACATGCCGACTTTTAAGCTCTCGAATGTGAATCTAATCTCTTATACGAAAAGAATGTGAGCGGTAGTGACTCAGTGGTCGAGAACGTCGCCGTGGAACTAGTCGGTGCCTGATTCGATTGTTGACGAATTGACTAATGGGTTTTTTACTTAAGTCGTATTAAATTACACGCTGCCTTAAGAAACACATTAAGCCTACGGTCGCGGACGTTTTCATTACAAAGGTGACGACGGTCGTTAACGCCCCCCTGACCACTACTAGTGCAGGAGCAGTCTAAAATGAAACGATTGTGAAAGGATATACCTGAGCGGTGGGATGATAATGGCCTGTTACAACAAAATGTCTGTGAGGCTAAAGTAGTACGCAAAAAGTGGTACGCAAACACCATAAAGTTATCTTTGTTCATGTTCCTGACAAAGAGACGCAGCAATATACAAGCGCATTGAGTGTTCCAGCCGAGTTCGAACAAATCGGAGAGAAGTCATGTACTATCAATATTTATTCGAACGCGCGACAATGGAGTGGGTATATAAATATAAAATAGAGTATATATAACAGTCGGTATGTTTTTCTATGTATGTAGGTTTGTCCCTTTTAGCAGTCTATAGCCGAATCGGGTTAATCGATTTCAATAGCTCTGGAAATACAAGATTCGTTTTTATCTGAAAATACACCATATATAATTCAAAACAACGGCCACTGATTGTCGTTAAAAAATAATAAAAGTGTATTAAACCCATCGATACCGCTATGGCTACCTATATCTCTTTAAATAATATTTAGATTTCTTAAACCATTTAAATTTTTTGTCTAAACAGATATAAATGCATAAACATTCGAAAAATATCAGAAATGTCCAAAGAAGAAAAAAATCAGCACCCGCATCAGAATAGAGAGCGAGATTGGGATCAGAACCGAGAGCCGGTTCGGGATCGTTAAGATCCATAGCTTAATTTCACTTTACGTCCAGCGAAGCGGGGCGAGTAACGTCTGGTCTTGTGATACAATCTTCTCGAATTTTCTTAATAAATGAAAGTTTGTAGGCGAGGAGATAAAAGTAAGGCCGATTAAATTATGATCACACTATAATGATTACAGACAAAACATTCAAAATATTTTGTCAATAATATAAGAAGTGTAACGACAAAAAATATGACTAGTGGGAAATATCTATAATCAAATTAGCATAGTTTTTACGAAAAAACTTGTTCTACGATGCACACATCAGTTCTTTTTTTTATTCTAATGGATTTTCCAAATACTAGAATAAAAAAAAAAACTTGTTGTAAAAATAATCTAACACAATTAATCATACTTTAAAATAAATGTTTTGATAATAACAATCTTTAAAACAGAGACTACGTGAAGGCATATCTTTTAACTTCCATTCTAAAGGTTCCGTATTCTTTTTTACACCGAAAACAGTTGAACAAATGTGCGGCGAAATAAATTACCGCAATACGAGTGAATAGTAGTCGATTTGATTAAACCTTCGACAAAACATCGATAATAATTAGTTATTGAATTAACTGAACACGTTTTAAAAGAATATTATCATGTTTCCGATAATACCCTTTTTCTTAATTTACTTCAAAACCCATTAGGACTACATAACTACAAAACTCACAAACAAATCCTAGATTTTTCAAAAATCTCTGATTTTTTTCAGCGGCTATATATAACTTTTACGGTGAAAGCTTCTAAAGACAATCTATAACCTTCCATGTATATAGGTGGAAGTAAAAACTGACAACTGTTTTAAGTAATGAGACGCGTAGTCTTCTATCGTCGACGGGGCGGGTGCCCGCTCAAGAGCTGTCTTAAGTGTGCATCCGCCATCAAATAAAATAATAGAGTCTACCCGGTAAGATAAACTTATTTATTTTGAACGTGACATAATAAGATATATGTCCTCCTGTCCCGCCTACTCGTAATAATGTATCGAAATATGCAAAACAGAAAAAAAGTTTGTCGTGTTAATAAGCTATCTATTTGTCTATGCATAAGTAATGATTTTAAAAGTGAACAGTATCGAAAGGCTTCTCCGCGAGCAAGAGTTATTCTTTTGTGTATTCATGAAAAAAATAATAAAAATTTGTCTTAAGGCGCTATAATATTTGAAAGATATATTGCAAATGGGAGTTTTCGCCGGATATAGGTGAAATTATAACCGTATCATTTAACCGATGTGGTTAGAGGTTTGGATGTAACAAAACTTACCAATATGTGGGTGAAGTCGAAGAAAAATGGTGGTATAAACATACGAACTCTAAATGTTAGGCCAATCAAAGAAATACATTAATTAACCTCAATCTGAGATGGATAATATAAAACTTATAAATATGTGTGCAAAGTCAAGGAAAAATGTTAGTACGAACATAAAATGATAGCCTAAGCTGAAAAATATACCTCAACATCCTCATCGAGTGAAGATGAAGGCGGGGACAAATGCTAGTACAAACAGAGGAACACTAGAATATGTTAGTCTTTATAAAAAATATATTAAAAACACAATCTAGGTAAAATGGATACCACAAAGCTTGCATATACGTAGGTGAAGTCGGAAAAATATGCTAATACAAACATGCAAATATTATATGTTAATCCAAGCTAAGAATCTATAAACCGGCCAAGTGCGTGTCGGACCACATGCAGTGTGGTGTTTCACAGTTGCCCGGTACAATGTGCAGACTTAAAAAACGGGTTTTTTGTTTGATACTGTCAACTTATTGAGTTAACGGTTTAACTGCAAATAACGTCTAATAACGGGCCCACATAGTACTAGTGTTGTTATTTTATTTCTCCATAATTTTACATGGTTCATAAATTTAATAACTATTTTACACAATTATCAATTTGTCTAAGTAATTTTCAATGAATTTATACAAAATTTTAGTACTTAATACTCTGAGCATATTTTATAAGTTAATCGACAATTACTCGTTAACTTGTAGAGCCTACTTAGATGTGATAGTTTTATTTTTTTTTTTTGCAACTTCGTTATCTATACTACTGCCATAAATTTATTCACATATCCAAAAACAACCGTTTAGCCTAGAGGGGGGTTACTTAATATTAACAAAAATTAGCACTTTAAAGCTTAACATTTCGCAAACGGATGCTTGAATCGAAGAATGGTTTCCACACACGAAACTATTTTAAAAACAACTTATCCAACGGCAACTCACATAAGACAGACGATAAAAAAAAAATCATCCCCACCTTGTATGTATGTAGGGAAAATAAACAAAAAATTTTTTGGCACATTATCAGCGTGCTCGTGTGTTGCCCGTGCCAAATTACAGCTTTCCTATACTAAAAGTCTCTGAGCTAAGCCGCCCATATATCGGCAGACGGCGGGAAAGACATGGCGAAACTGTAAAGGTCCTTTATGACTACGGGACCCTAAAAATCCCCATTCATGTGTAATAAATCACTGTGAACCACCTCTAAAATGATTTAGCAATCTTGGTGATTAGGATAAACGACGTACATACGCAGACAGACAGACAGACAGACGCATAAAAAATCTATGTACGATTTTAAAATATCTATGCTACGATACAAGTGTAATGAATATAGACATACGGATGGACATAAAACAGTATGACAAATATAAGATCCTGCACAGAAGTTACGGGATTATAAGAGGTGTGACAATTTTAGTAACCTATACTTACACAGATTATGCATATTTATTTTATGAAAATACGAAAATCATCAATAAAATGTACCGATAAATATTAATGGTATTAATGTCTATAATTCATACTGTATGTAATACAAAAACTTCATAAATTTTCCCAATGATTGATAATAATATAACCCATTGATGTTAGCATAAGATGTCAAAACATTATAAATCAATATTTATTCGCCGGGTGATTAGTGCAAATATGCAATTCATTAACAAATTATGTTAATATTGAAAATACCCCGGGGCGATATCACAACCTGATCGACTCGTATGACCGCTGCGGAAATTACCAGTTGGGCTGTTCATTTTATTTTTTCGAAGCAGAAAACATTTAGAAGGATAAGAATTTGCATGTTCTAGAAAAAGTTAATAACACCCGTTGAATACTATTTTAAAGGTCACGAGCGTAGCCTACGAGGCGGGCGTAGGCATACGCGACGCTCGGCGTTTTGACAATAACGAATAGACCGCCGTGAGAAACGGCCGCGTACGTAAATGCTTTTTATTGATAAATTAACAACTAAATAAATAAAAACAAAATAAAAATTTTATTTACAGCAACTGGTAGTTTATAGATAATTTATAATGACACAGTAAAAACGATAAGAATGTACACCAAATGCTGGGACGATTTTACTAATACGAATGACATGTCTCTACTGAAAAAAAAAATTTTTTTTTTGTTTAATTGTCGCCAGTCGGCATAATACATGCGCAGTTTAAAAGGACCGGGACCGGCTCTCTATAGCGGGTTATACCGAAAACTTTCGCTTAGGTTTACGTAAACTTATAATGAGAAAGTAACAAATACTTTTTTCGGTTGGTCTTTATAATCTTATAATAAAATGATTCCTTAGGCGCAATGTATTTTATCAATTTACGTTATACGACATTACCTGCTTTTTATCTGTTGTTTGTCATTTAGCTATTCTAACAAAACAGATAAACTTATTCTAAAAATCACTCCAGTTTTATTAATCTTTACATGTAATGAAACTGGAGAATCATTATGTCTGTTCATTGAATACAGTTTTCTAAAAACTAATCGGAGGTGATGTACGAAGAGTAATAGAATACAAAAAACACCATTCGGCAGCCGAAATGGAAATAGATTTCATTTTATTTTCATATGTAATTTATACGACATATGTATACTACGGATTTTTAAAATTTTAAAATGCTGTAATTTCTAAACTAGTTGACCGGTTTGGCTCAAATTTGAACTCGACCTTTATAATTGTCCATAAAACATGTATGTTGAGTTTCATTGAAATCTGTAAATAATTACAGACTCTATCGTGCTAACAAACCCCACGTTAAATAGTATATACATATATGCACATATAAACTTTTGGACCATTTTCTGACTCAGCTCGTCGATTAAGTCGGAAAACAGCAAAATTTTTCAAAAATTGCGTCATGAGGACAAATACAAAAGTTAGATTTTTATTAAATCTACTAAAAGGCCATTTTTAATGTTTATATCTATTTCACTATGCGAACTTCCAATCTACTAAACGGATTTTTATGAAGTTTTCAGAGAAAATTCTCTAAGTTTGATAATATTTAACCTTTATTTCATCGAAATCGGATGACGCGAAAAATTATGTCCTCTGAAAAGGTTGAAAAAATCTTCCTTTATTTGTATATAATTCGCTGATAAATTAATGGCGGAAGGCAGTATACCCCCAAGAACCTTAAGCTTAGCTTTTTGCAAATTTATTTATATATTGTGCTATACAAACAGTCGTATACGAGTATAGATAGACTGTAATTACCGTAATTGACTATATTTTTTATAAATGTATTTGTCTATATTTTTTATTAATTTAATTTATTAATAACCAGCTTTTGCCCGCGGCTCCACCCGCATGGCAATGCAATTAATTCCTCATTTTTTGTATCAAATAAGGTTGCTATCATGGATACCAATCCGATCCCGTCTTCGATATAAGGTTCGATTTCACAGTTAGTACCGATTTGGTCTTAATCTCTGTTCCAATCCTGCGTCTCTCTTTTTTCCTGTCGCGCTGTCGCTCTCGATTACGATATCGATCCCGATTAAGATATTGATTTCGGTTTCATGTGAATTATTGCACAGACATATATTAGAGGGATATATAAAACATAAATTATAAATGCATATAATATAGAAAATATTCTATTTGGTTGCTAAATTTCATTTAAACCCGTCCAGCCATTTATGAGCGATTATGTTAGAAACAGTCAGACATCGACACAAATAATTGCTTTTGTAATATTATAACATAAGGATATAATACTGAAAAAGACGCAGTATAAAAGCCTTATATTGTGTTTTAATTTACTTTGAATTTCTTATCATTAATCTATTATTATTAATCATATAATTACAACCCGATTGTAATTATATGATTTGACACTGTCTCTTACTTCCGCTTTCGCCCTACTTCACCCTCTCACACCGCATCTTACTCTTCTGTCTTCCTCTCAATCCTCATCGCCTACTCTAACACCGCTCCTGCTCTAAACAAAGTTAACAATAAGCATGGCTGACAAAATAAAAGAAGTGATACATATAAACATACAAAGAAATATACAGTTAACGTATATGTACCAATGTACCAATTAATTATATCAGTATTCCAAATTTTATCAAAATTGGTTGTCATTGTCGCGTTATAAGTAGACATACAGACAGACTGAAAGATAAACAAAGAACTACTTATATATGAAAAAATGGTTTTCTCTATTGTACACTCAATTTCATTAAGATCAATTTAACTATTGTAAGCTAAAAAACCATACAAACGAACGGACAGACAAACAAATTAACTACGGTTAAAATCTACGTAGGCTATGGTTCTTCCCTGGAACTCAAACTATTTCCATAGTGAATTACATCTAAATAGGTTCAGGGGTTTAAGCGTTAAGAGCTAACAGACAGACCGACACACTTTCGCATTTATAATATTAGTATGGATAATTGCTATTTGACCTCAACCACAGTCATGTATATAAAATAAAAGAAACAAAATATAAACAAATGACCGCTAAATACTCGTAAAACTACTTGAGAAACTTAATGTAATAAATTCGTCGAAACACATATGCAATCACGGAAAATCCCAAATTTAGGTTAATACTTTTCCGATGACACTATATGTAATTATAAAAACCCATATTACCATAGAAATACTAAAGACAAATAAACGATTATAATCATATTTTTAGGGTTCATATCTCAAAACTAAACAGAAATTTTGTAGGATCACTTCGTTGTCCGTTTATCCGTCTGTACATTGACCCCTTTTCTCGAGAACAAGTGGAAGTATAAATTTGAAATTAACATAAATACTAAGGTTTGCGGTCCCTTGGATCTTTGGAAAAATTAAGCTTTTAAGCTAGCAATCAAAAGATACGGCTATTTGTGCCTTATATTTTTATATTCGCGAATAAATCAAAACCTACCTCCCGTACATTTAGAGTCATGAAATTAAGCAAGACCAAGTCTCATGGTACAGTAAAGAAAAAAAATCTGAAAATCGTTAATTTATTATTATATCACTTCAAAAAATTCTTCTTTATTACATTCTTCAATATTACAAACTAACTTCTACAGTTGATCTATGGACCGTCATATAAACCAATGTACGGAACAACATTTTAACTTCTAACACAAGAAAATTTAACATTTTCAAAAGTTGTGATATCCAAGAAAAATTTTTACATAAAAAAAAATACAAAATGCAATTTGTAGAAAGCCTTAGAATGCCAGTTCTATTCGCGCTTGTCTTGTATTTTTTTTTACATAGTCTATATCATGGTATTTCCATTAATTAGCAGTAATTGGTTTATAATGCATTTTTAATAAAAATAAATCTATTACACATTCATCACATCTGCAGGTATCAAAAGACCAATGATGGTGTGTTATTTTCCGTAAACGTGTATAAAGTAATCGTTAATTTATTTTTTTAAACAATATTTTTTAATACCCAATTTTTGCTAATGTAATCATAAAAAAACGTGTTATTTGAATTTCAATCGGTGTTGCGTCGCCGAGGTAATTCCCGATAGTCTAGGTTTATCTATTCGCTTCTCATTTTTATTTAATATTTACATTTTTTATAACAACTATTCACAGTTTGCCGAATCACGCATAATTGTCGGGGCTAACATAAAAAAAAAATGTACCGTTGCATGGGTAAAACCGTCTAACTACGAATTCGGAACTAGTCACGATGCGAAAAAAAAAAAGTGTGAACACCGCCGCATTCTGTGTTTTTAGCGCGCTTTCCTTATTGGCTTCGCTATGGACGTCATGAGTACGTTGTGAGGAATGTAATTTTTAGCACAAATATATTAAGATCCATTCATAATCTCGGCCAATATTAGTACAATAATGTATGTGCGTGTGCATACACATCATTGCACGAGAGCGTATACGAGAATACTACACGGCTAGACATCGAAATCCTTGAACAAAAAAAAAACTTCTTTTTTTTTCTTCGTCGGGACGGGCAATGATGGACGACGGACAGACACTTTTTTGTCGCCCGTCGGTGCACTGAAGTGTTACCAACGATTGGTCAGATAACAATTTTGTACGTTGTCTATCTATAACAGTTTGCATATAACAGTTTGCATTAAATAAATGTGTAAAATAAATACTTATTTATATAAACTTATTTAATCCTAACTGTTAAATGTTATATGAATGTCGTTGTTATTAGTGATACAGAGTCTAAACTAATCGAATATACATACATGTTTTTGTTTGTAATACGAGTCATTTCGCGAATAGGAACTTATGTACGACACCATCTGTTGACGCATAAAAGAAGAAAGTCGGTAAGTATGAGTCTATTTTTATATCTATCATTCTCAAGTGATATTCTCAAGCGATGAAGAAAATTCTACCCGCAAAAGGACTTGACATTGGAATTCCAATCATCTTATATGGAGATTTCAACTTCGACATATATAAAAATGAATCACTTCTCAGTTTCTTTGAAGAAGAGCTAGATTTGGAATGTTACCAGATTCCAAAGTCTAGACAATACGTGTCTTTATTAAAATCTTCATACGTAACTTAAATGTTAATCTATTTCGTTGTATTGCATACTTTCCGTATTATCGACCTTCGCTTTATATACTCAATATTAAATTAAATCAGTTTAAAACACAAATTCGTATTGTTCTTCCAGCTACCCGCATGCCCTCCTATATATAGACATGTCCACGTCAACCTTACAGCTGTATTAAGGATACAGCCAACCAGTCTTTTAAATCGTAATATATTATTACTTTATAGCATGTATGTGCCGTTTTCATCGACATATTGTTGCCATCTTATATATATAACTATAATACAATCACTGTGGTAATCATGGGGTTTTCGGCAAAAAAAAGTTAAGACAAGTAATTTTGGCCAGCGTTCATTAGACTACGTAGAGTTTTGGTGCATTCGAAACCGGTGCTAATTTAAAAGACCATAGTCTATAAAATTAATATATCCCAGCTGAATTTTCTAAATTTTAGCCGAGTGGCTAAATACGTGCGTGGTCTGGTGGTGCCACGATGGAAGTTATTCCCAGGAAGGAATCACTTCCGAGGATTTCGAGGATTTTGAGGACCGTTTTTATGTCGATCGTTTATTTTAACCTCATCAGCATCTTTAAGTGGAAATATCGGAAGCGATGACTTGACGCGGTGCTGCGGTAGGAGCTCATCATAGATAGAATAACAAACGAAGCATACTTCATGATATCGCTTTCGATGACATCGTGTGGCACGCAAACTTCGAGATTTTTTTAATCGACTTCAAATGTAGGAACTTCTAAATTCTACTGATTTTTTCTCATTTTTGTTATTAATACCCATATTTTTGCAAATGATATAATATCATCTTACCAGTAATACAACACCGTCATATCAAAATTTATTTCTTCAGTAATATTGTGGCTACTAAATTGTTGATATTGATCAAATTTTTTGTAGGTGATACACTATTTATCAGGAACAGAACGATCACAACAAGCATTAGCGTCAATTGAACTTTGAGCCCTTTATGCTTGTGCAGTACGTTTTAGGGCTTAATGACGACCTTTGCCACGAACACGGTCACAACGTCCGAAAGAATTAAGTCAGGGACTTAACCCATTACTAACTGTCACCAGTTACAATAATAAAAAAAAAATGGCAAAAGTATCAATTTAATGTAACATTTTATGAAAGAACAAATTCATTTTCATCGTCACACCCTTAGAGCTTCTCCGAAATGACTAGGTATTCTCGTGCGTTGTACCCACCTACCTAAATTGCTTACAAAATTATTTAAATAAATGCACCGTGTATCTGTGAATTTTTAAGAAATCACACTTCCCCTTAGTCAATATTTACTTCCTTAATTCCATTTTTTATGTTCCCATACATACATGGTAAAATTTTCACGAAATCGACTAAGCCGCTACAGTGTTTACTGGATTGTTCATAAAATAATTATTTTTTTTTGTATTTTTCTACTCGAAAGATAAACAGTTCTTATCCCCTCAGAAGCTAAACGTTTTTTTTTTCCTCTTTATGTCATACTAGATGCACTTAATATTCTGAATTATAATAACATTCATTGTGTTTTTGCAATAATGCCTTAGATCATGCCACTTCGTTAAAATAGGGAAGGGGGGGCAATTAAGAGTCGCTCGAGTAGTGTTCCACGTTAAAATGTATATAACTACATATATATATATATATATATAAAAAATAGGAATAAATTCATATATATATGAATTTATTTCTATTTTATGTATTCGCTTTTAATGTTTGATTGGACGTATTCTTAAGAATTAATTAGGTTGTGATGAAACAATCGAGAAGTGACATAATGTAGTTATTTTAAAGTTTTAATTCTTTTGAAGAGGAAGTGATTCGTAAATTTAGAAGTTCAATAGTCAACCTTCAATTTGTATAGACTTCATTACCAATGTCTAGGACTCGCATATTAAATTATCGATTTAAAGATTCCGAGAATCAAGTAAACAACGCCTTTCAATAGCCCAAAATATTTAACTTATTAATATTTTTGGATACCTCATTATGTTTTTCTTTTACGTCACATCCTTATATATTGGAGTGAATTTTTAAAATGTTTTTTAACCACATCTTTAACTACAAAAAAAATCTGCTTTATATGAAGATTTGACTTTACGCCTTTAAGTTTGTTTTACAGCCACGGACCGTTTACGTTCCATTTTTAAAAAAAAAATGGCCAAAAGCGAGGTGGACTAGCACACGAAGGGTTCCGTATCACCATACAATATTGAACACTACATACTTTTTGTGCACAGTTGAAGAAAAACAAAACCAAAAAACTAAGATTGAACTAGAGAACGCAGGAAGACACGTTTCTTGTAAGAGGGCCGCTTTTAATTTTTAACTTTATCTTATTTTTAATATTTGTTTTTGTGGCAACTATAGTAATATATACTGTGTGAATATTTCAAGTGTTTATCTATTGTCATTATTTCAGTCGAGCAATCAAGGCTGAAAAAACCCGTTTCTTGTATGGAATCTCTTTTATTATTTAATTTTACTTATTTATTTTTATGGCAACTGTAGTAATATATTTCAAGGGTCTTACTATTGCCTTTATTAAAATCTAGCAACAAACGCTAAATAAGAAAAAACATGTTTCTTATATACAGGCCCTGTCTCATTTTTAATTCAATTTTATTTTTTTCTGATCTTATTTATTTTTGATTTTCGTGTAAATTTTAAATAAATTAAAATTGTATCGTTGACCGTCCTCTTATTTTCTACTTTTACATACATTTCTGTTGTCGACATATTTGGTCTCATGTGTCTAAAGCTGTAGGCAAATATAAAGTTTGTATTGCAATAATTTTATTATGATGCATAAAATGTGATTTTTATTATACATAAGTTATTATTCATCGTTCGTATCGTATTCATCCTGATGTTTCTTCTTTACATCGTGTTGCCATCATTTGAAATAGATGATAATGATGATGACACTCACAGCATACAAAGTTTTCTAGTAACCCTAGCATTGTCGCGGATGCCCTAGCAAAAAAGAAACTCGATTATGACGTCTTTTTTTCTCGACTTTTTGTATTACTGCAACACATTTACGAACGAATTTGAACAAATTTTCAAATGTCTAGGTTACTTCTTTGAAGGGGTCTTAATATCGTATTATAATAGGCATCATCATTATGAATGCATTTAAATAATATTAATATTTTATATACATTTCTAAATTTAGGATTTTCTACACTATAAGGCAGCGGTGCAACGACTTCCGCAAGGGCATAACCTAGAGATTAGTCTATCAAAGATTAAACATTGTGTTTTGGAAAAGGTGCCGTGTAGTAATCGACATCTTTTAATACCATAAAGTCCTAATTATATTTTTTTATACAACAAGACATAAAGAATGACATTTATTCATTAGCAGACCCGTCAATTTAAATATTTCTATTTAATAATTAAATTGTTCAAACAAAAGAGTGGCACACCTAAACAAATTATAAATACAATTTTGTTACTGCCATTAATAGCGAATGTGCACGTAACGATAATAATTAACTTATTCTACGCAGGTTAATTAATAAAGAATATTTTAATGTGCAGCACTAATGGATCAAATAGTTAATAGAATTAAGATACGTAATGCATTGCAACAGATATTTAGAACATTCGCTTTAATATGTGGCCTCTCATTTTTAATTAATTTTTTTTAGTGCTACTGTCATTCTTATGTATATGTGACATTTTTTTTTTCATTATGACTAATTATTTTAATAATCGTTTCCATAGAGAATCATATCAAATATTTTAATTTTATCCTTTTCATTCGTAATAATATATTTATTCGTCGCAAATAAATAATATCAGTTTTGGTTACTAAAATTACGCGACATTACTTAATGAATGTGGTCACGAAATGAAGGTAGTCATATATAAGTTAAATGCACACATTTCACATTTGTAAGTAAATAAAAATAACATACCTTCGTCGCTTCTACAACTGCAGACACACCACACAAAAATTTTTCAAAACGTCTTATAATTAAATGACTATTTCGTTACACAAACTTTCCCGCGCTCCAACGTCCAGACAGGCGTCAAAATTTCGAACCGAACGGAACTGTCAAAATGATTGACCCGCCAAATTTTAGCGCCGAACGCTCCGTGTACAACACCGTTCGAAATTCGAATGCCGAGTGCAGTTTTTATTTATACTTTTTTTTTTTAATCGAACACGAACTCCATTTAGGGCGAAGGCGCACTGGCGGACGGCGACTTCATTGCCGATTTATATAGGCGTTTCGCAAGCGGCGTCGTCCGCTATGCACGTGCGGCTGCGATTTAATGATCGCCTGCAAGGACCCGTCTCGTGCAAAGCGACGAATGGGTTCTATATTTATTTGCGATAAACCTGTTTTTATTTTAATACGAACGAATGGAGATGCATGTAAATTTCAAATAAACGGACGCCAACAGTATGCAAACGGGAAAACCTGACAGGCACGTGAATAATTAACACGTCGAAGGGTCCGTGCCATAGGCAGAGAACAGTGTCAGTTCGATTTGTGTCTATCAAAATTTTTTTTATTTATATACATACATTTAGTAAAACAGTGGAACCCTATGTGTCTATACATTGAAGGTATATATGAAAAGTGGAGAGGGGATGATAAGAGAAAGGTAACATAAAAGATAACAAATACATTTAAATATTTTGTCTGTCTATCTGTCTATTTGCTCACGTGTCTGAAATCACTGAACGGATTTTAATGTCGTTTTTGCCTGTAAATAGAGATTGGGTTGGAGCAGAATATAAGTTTTATTTTATTTAAAATTAAATGTTAGGAAGTAAATGTTATCCTCATTTAAACATTTAGCCTGAGAAGTTACATGACAAATAAATAATAATTTCTAGCGTCGAAGGTCTATGGATGTCACAATAAGAACGAATAATAACTTCAAAAAAGAGATAAGAAAAAAGGAATTAAACCCTACTCTCAAGCTTCTGATTATGACGCGCTTAACTTATTGAAAAATCGATAGAGACCAGGGTCAAAACCGAGTGTGGTATAGGAGTTAGAATCAAAAGCGTGACCGGAATCGAAATTGGGTACAGTAACGAGAACAAAATTGAAAACGGAACCCAGTTTGGGATTCACAACAAAATCATTCGATATAAAAATTAAGGAACACATTCTATGTCCACGCGGAAGAAACCACGGGTGTAAAGTTAGTGTATAGTAATAACATTATCAGTATATTAACGAAAATATATATTTAGGCAAAAACATCAACACTTACTTCACAATGGGTGAATGTTACAGTGTAAATACGTAAGAAAAATAATACATACTCGTGATATCTGATTTATAATACAGACTCATGATTCCGAGTTCTCGTCCAGACTGCCAAAGGTCAATAAATTAAAATAATTAAATATGGTTAAATAATATCCAATTATATTATAAAAATATATTAAGTCCAACTCGTATTGTATTGTATATTGTGGTAATAAATTTAAATGATAATAATACTTGGGTATCCATCCATGCAATACACACAAGTATTATATACGAAAAAAAAATTGACCTGGATAAGTTTCTTAATGATTATTTTCCTTATTGGGTTTACGAACCTGTGCTAACCGAATAAATTTGTTTTAACTTCCAATAAGACTGGATAAAAAGTAATGTTGAATAAAAAATATTTATTACTTTATCCTTTTTTAAATGAATATATACATTATACATACTATTATAAGGGATATGTGAATGATTTTGCATTTCAATGTTTCTTTTAATTTCTATGCAATTTTTGAGGTGTCTTCAATGAAGTCTTTTTTAACGTGTATTCCAAAAAGTAGCTTTTAAGATTTCTAATTTTGGGATTAGTTTTAATTCATTTGTGCAAGTTCACTTCACAAATGACTTTTTGCCAATAAATAATTTCAAAGGAAGTCGAAGAAGAGGCACTTAATTGATTATCAATGACGTCACAATCGGCACGAAAATACTGCAATTGATTCTCATTAAAAAAAAAATAGACTGCCAACAGAAAAACCGTATAGCCTGTTAACGTCAAACTATAATTTTTACAACTCTAAATGTTATTTATCACTATTTATACCAATCATCTTATAAATTATTCAAAACATATGTATATGAAAAGCCTACTATTACCAAATTAAAGATGACAAAATGGCCGATTTCGCCGAATAGTGTCTGATTTGTCAAGGCTGATACTCGCAACTTACCCTAAATTGAAGGATTATTTATACTAAAATTTTCATTAATATACATACTTCTTTTATTTGATATCATTATAATCAAAGCTAATTAATGTCTAGCTAAAGGTGAAAGAAATATCAAACCATATCTAAGATTGTTATTTTTTTGAAAATATCAAAAGATTTTATTCGTTTCTAATACATATAATTAAAAATAATAAAAAAAATACAACATCACGCTTTTGACACTATCACAATAAAGAGTATAAAACAAACAATAATTTACTTCGTATTTTTTGATACAATAAGCATTTTAGTCTTGAGAATATTTTAATTTCCATAGCCTATCAAACACCAAAATATAAATTTTTGTCAATACATCAGTATATGCTATCGATAACAATGATTATGCCAAAAAGCGTGCGACGCTGTGATGAAATTAAACGAATGTAAGTGTATGATTTTCAAAGCGTAACCAAAAAGCACAGTCGGCCTATTGTTAAGTAGGCAATGACAGTATTGAACTCGTCAAAACAAATTAAATAAAACCAAATTCGAAAAGATTGTAACAGCCACTGAAGAGTTCCTCTATCTACAACAGATCTTCGTCAACGAGTGCAATGCATTAGAAATATGAAATCTTAGCTATTGAATAATCCATTTTTCACCTCCCGCACATATATCATCTCCACGGGCAGTGATGACCACCTACTATCCGGTGGCTCCCAAACTCGTTTGCCCCTCAAATATGCTATAAAAAATGTAATTATTATATTACCTATAAAAGACATTTTTATTCGATAGGAATAAACCAAAGAGGGTTATGTTGTGTAAAGAGCACAACCATGTGGAGATTTGTGGACTCTGCATAACTTTCAAGGACATTTCCTTGAGTGTAAAATTAAAAAAAATAAGACGATAGCCATATTAATGTACGAGAAAAGTTCTGTCTACCGCAAATCCTTATTGATATGCATTTTAAATTATAGTTATGTGATGGAACCGAAAATGGAACTCAGAATCTATCGCGTTCTAGACTAACATCTTTTAAGCTTCGATCAAAATAAAAAATATAAGTTTGTAAAAAAAGAATTGAAGAAATCTCCGACTCTGAATGAACTGACTCGATATGACTCTGAATCATCTAAAAAATTAATGAAAAAGTAATTTTCTCTTATCGCGGACTGGTCTTACATGTAATAAATTATGACATAGTTCAATACTATTTCAAAAAAGGTTTTATTTAGTACTGCTCTATAATTCATTATTCAATTACAGTTATTGATCATAGACCATATGAGTACGTTGAAAGCTGTTTGCGTGGAATTATTTATACGTATTAATCTCATGTTGTCGTTTTTAAGGTCCTACACGATTTTGATAGCCAGTTTCTTATAATGAAATTAATTGACGATAGCGTCTATTGGCTAACTAAGCATGTGAAACTACTCAAATTGTAGAGTTGATTGACGTCTTTTCGAATCCACGAAATAAAAATAAGATTTTTTTTGTAATAACCTG
Organism: Eumeta japonica; assembly: GCA_005406025.1. Lineage (NCBI taxonomy): Eukaryota > Metazoa > Arthropoda > Insecta > Lepidoptera > Psychidae > Eumeta > Eumeta japonica. Next base: position 214,435 of record BGZK01000801.1, on the reverse strand, counting down.
CTGTCAAGTGACATATCGCATATATAAATACAGTAGTGGCTCTCTCGCTTAAATCTAATGTGGCCTTAAGAGATCATAATTGTGAGGTTTTGAAGTCTATTCACAATCTATTTGCTCAGATTTCGTCATGTTCTCAAAACTGTTATTGCGATTAGTAATAATTATATTAAAAAGCCAAAATTTATTTTTTAGCTCCTTGCGTCCGTCCCTAAACACCATCATAAATATTTGTACAAATAGTCTTGCATTCATAGTTTATAATATTATCAATAATAAAATACAGATCTTTTTATTTTAATTATATTTGAAGTAAATTATATATTTTTATATACTTTTTCCTACGTTTGAAATGACCTGTTTTATTGACTCTTTTTTAAAATTTTGAATTTATAAATTATTAATTTACTTACTTTTATTATACATATCAATATGTAAATATGTATTGACTAATTATTGCAGAAATAAAATTATTTGTGAGATTAGGTATGTAGATTGCATTAAATATCAAAAAAAAAATTCATGACTTTTTTAATGTAATTGGCAACCTATATTATAATTCTACTCATTGCATACATTTAAATCTTATCAAATCGGTTTAAAAAATATCACAAGGAACCCTATTTATGCAAATCCGATCCATATTTAAGTCTAAATCTTACGTAAACTCAATCGACTACGACTTTATACCTATCAGCTTACAATAAATTAGTCCCACTTTTGATTTCAACGCCAATCTTATAGTCAATCTCGGTTTCAAGACCGTGTCCAGAAGCACAATATTTGTGTCTAAGATACCTCATCGTCTACTACGTCTTAAAAGTTTATCGTTTTGTTCTAATTCTATGTTCCTCGAGTATTTCAAATTTAATCAGATATTTTTGTAATATTGCCTACCTAATCGAAAACCCGTATTCTTACAGAATTAATAGAAAAAAAGTGTATTCAAAATTAAATATCAATATTACTAGTAATGATGTTATTTTGATGCTAGCATATTTCATATTATTATTTTTTCAATAAAGATTATATATCTTATAAGAATTAGAAATATTACTATATTTCTAATTCTAAAGAAAGGGACGCCTCCCATTGTAAAATTGTACAACAAGGAAACGCTTCCGGCTACAGAGGGCGTGACGCACGAATTCAGCGCAGTAAATACCCATTCCCCGCCTAACGGAGCCGGTCTCTTGTAATTTCAGTGTAATTAATAAAGTTTCATGTTTTGTGATTCATAGTCACATGTCATGCATTCAATTAATAAAACTTCCTTAATGACGGATTTGTACATAAAATATTTCCTTACGTCAATGTTTTGTTTGAAGTTGATGCATACTATTTCCTTTTAATTTATTTAAATATTAGTTTTATGTAAGTTTGTTCTTATTTAATAAAATTTGTAGAGCCTGGAGCCACCTTAACTAGTTTTTTTTTTTATAATTATAAATTTTTACTACTGTCACGTTTTTCAATTTTTAGTGCATAAATACATTCATTTTCTCTGTAAGGTGTTGCCTGAACTTCGGTTTATTGTATACAGTTTTATATATAGAGTAGTTAAACGCTCGCGCTTACCCCGGCGTGTGGACATAAAATGAACTCCTTCACCTTTTACATCAATATTATCTTACCTCCATTCCAAACGTCGTATCCAGGACCAATCCTGTCCTCGCTCTATACCTTGATCTAAGGTCCCACACCCGTTTCCAAAACCCGGTCTAGCTGTCTGTTCCGGTACTCTAATCCAAGGTTTTGTAACTTTTGACATAATTTTTAATCAACTTAATTAGCGTGCAAGTATTCAGTTGATTTATCATGTCATATTAATGCAATTTTGTGGCTCTAATAGCTTTTTGATGTATATTTTCGGAAATATCAAACGTAGGGGTACATGCGACGTATTTTTTGATTAAATTAAACATCTGACGGAATTTTAGTTTATTAGATCGATTCAAATTGCATTTTCGCAATTCGTTAAATATTGAGAGTATTTTTGTGAAGTACTTTCGGTCGGTGGTTAACCATTCGTGATCGTATGAATATAAAATAAAAACTGATCCTTTTTCGTATTGTGGAATACACATTAGGAAAAGATTAGACATGTTCCCTGTTCTTAAATTTAATCAATCTTTTATATAGGATTTATGTAGGTCTTGTAGGAAAGAACCTAAGTTCTTTCAATAAAAAAAAATCTAATTTCGGTCAATGGAGTCACGGTTAAGGAGCAGTATATAATTTATTGACGCATAATTTACATTGAGGCATAAAAATGAGGCATAATGAGGCATAAAAACATTTCTTGTTACATTGTATGACATATGAAAAACTAAGATTTGTGTATACCAAATCTCCTTAGAAACTGAGAGTTAAAAGAACTCTCTCTTTTTTATAGAATGTCTAAGATGCAACCAAGCAGGTGAGCCACCAGAGAATAGGTGATCACCGCCACCCATTGACACCCGCAACCTGCAAATGCTTTGCCGGCCTTTAATAAAGGAGCAGGCTCTTTTCTTGAAGACCTCCTTATTGTATTTAATAAGGTTCCAATGATTAGGGACTAAGAAAACTCAGAACATAGCCAGAGAGAAACACCCTCTTAGGTTGTGTTTAAAATATTATTACAATGATATTGATTTATTTGGTATTATTAATTTAAACCACTATTTATGACAAAAAAGTTTTAGGAACTAACTATACAAAATGGTATTAGAGCTGAACGTCTCTTGCTGAAGGTCTCTCCTAAGAGAATACGTCCTCATTATAATAGACGCTAGTCGACCAAATTGACGATGCAATACCAAACCTCTTGCATCAATGATGCTGCCGCCCATCACCAGTCTAAGCGCTTGTAAATCTAGCAAGTGTCTTTTAGCCAACATCTTCAAACGTTAAACAGGTGTGTTTTCGAATTAAATTATTTTCGAAGGAGTTAGACGAAAACTCATATGACAATTGAATTCGTTTCGAAGTAGGGTTTAAATTAGACAGAAACATATTGATCAATAGACGTTTTAATCATGTCTAGATACATGCAACGTCAGATTATCAAATACAACATCTGATTACGTATCATAGACTCTAGTATGGTCTATAGTATGCATGTAATTGTCTTGGAAATTCACGCATCTCCTAAACTAGTGATTCGGAAATCGCAAAATAAATAATGAAACAAGTGACGCTGTTTGTTGCGCCAAAATTTTTGAAATTGTTGACATTTATATTTGACAAGCAGTTTCTAGATTATTCGATTATTTTAAATACATATATTTGATGCGATCGAATATTGAAATTTTGGTGCACGTGCTCGATTCGTACTTAGCTGGTATTCAAAGGGCAATATGAATTAAAAATCACTATGCGTGTATAGTATGAAACACAGTGTAGTTACAATCAAATTACATAAGCATTATTGCTGAGATTGTAGGGTGCTTCGATCACTAACACTGACCTCGATAAATGTGTTTCCGATCACATTTTTCATGGAGAAGGCATTCGATAAAATAATGAATATGACATATTAATACCTGACTGATAATCGTATCTATGAAAATGTGATTAAAAACCATAAAAAAAATTAAAAAAAATAAACCACTGACAACAACCACAGCTAGTTACGACGGTGAATATAGAGAGTTATGATAAAGCATAAAGAATGTACTTAACAGACGTATTAAAATTTTATTGCCATAATAATGTACTAGACAGCTAAAAATGCAATAATAAAATGGTTAATATGACTTAGAAATATTAAGCGGTGATTTGTAGCTCCACTCGCGTTCGACATAATAATCTTGATCGAGGTTTTGATCTTTATTAAAACATTCGCATTAAACCTGATCTTGATTTTATTAGCGATACTTATCTTAATCCTATTTCCTACCTCATCCCTTCGCCTTTCCCGCTCGTTCTCTTTCTCACACTCTCTCTCCTCAAACTCCCTTATATTCTGATTTCCATTCTCTTTCCTACTCGCACTATGCATCTCCCTTTTCCTCTCCTCGTCTCTCTGTCTTATCTCTTTCTCTCTCTCAATCCAAGTATTTTTTTTTCTATTCTCTTTCTGGAGGCAAAAGGAGAAATTAAAGACAGGCGACTAAATAAAACAAAAATAATTACATGTATATAATAACCAATATTTTATGTAACAATGAGCTTTAGTACTAAATTGCGTCAAAATTGATTTTCTTATTGTTGATTAAAAAGACGTACAGACACAACAGACAAAGAAAACTTAAATTTTACATAACGGTGTGTGCTGTAAGTGTACCAAATTTCAATTACAGACAGAAAAAAAAAGCAGCCTATATCCTAATGAGCTTCTATAACACCTTATCGTTATGATCAAATGATAGTGTTCTACAAAAAATCGGCTTCCCTTGAAAAAGAAAGTTTCAATTTTAATTTGATATTTATACATGACAATCTCTATGAAGAAGGATCATCCCAAAACGAATAACGACGCCCTAAGTAGACAACTTAGCGGTCGTACGACATTCATCTAGGAAAAATATTTACTAACTTATCGATGTTACGGCTCTAGATTAAAAATCTAAACTTCACACCTACGATTTGAGCGCTAGGGCGTGCCTAGACAACGACTCTACGTCGTCATTGGATCATTTTTCAGTTTTCATAATCGAACTGCCATATCCACCACCGCGTTTCATATTTCACGGCTATCGGCACGAGAGGTCGGAATCTGTAACAGCTCAATAGAACTAACCGGTCGCTTCCTCATTACTCCCCGGTCCAGCCTGCGCCGACATCCAGGTGCAATTATACTGTATCAGAGCAATTACACGTTAAATCAATCAATTGATTGACCTTGTAAAAGTCGACATGGTAATGGCTCTCGTTGGAGCCAAAGTCCAGCCAATTTTCTCATTTGAATTTGTAGGATATGTTCGGGAGTCGACGCCGAGCCGATGTACTAAGTATATTTTGATTAGTATGAAGAGCGAATCGTGAAGCTTCATTACGAATTATAATTTACGATGTTTGATGCACGCAACTTTAGCAACACAGCCTAATACATGACATAGATAACGTGTGTAACAAAGTTTAATAGTAAAGCAAATAGGGATAGTTTTATAAATAACAACATATGGTCACAGACGGCAAAAGCTTTTGTATTTAAATATTTAACATTTTATATATATAATTTTTTTTTCCTTGTTAGTTTATTATATGTGTAATTGAAATATTAATATTTTCTTTCTATGACCATAGACTGAAGAATGTCCTTTCCTCGGTTAAGGTTATGAATATATTATTCGAAGGTCTGCTTGTTTGTTTTGTTTGATGTGAAGTTGTGCTTGAAGGTAGACAGAACGCTATATAAAGACAAATTGTCTTGAGAAACAAACAAACAGAAGTTGCATTGGGCATTTTACTTTCGCCCTATATGAAACGCCATGAATTAGAATCAATTTGTTTTTATTTCTATCCAGCCTGTCTTAAATAGTACAGATGGAGATGCGAGGGCAAGAACACCGACCGGCATGCCATTAAATTATAAAACTTAGACTTAATTGAACATTAAGGGAGGTAGAAAAGGATAACTCCTTGCAATAATAATAACTTCAAACATGAAGGAACAAAAACCTAATTACTTCAATTAGGGTTTTCTTCCTTTGCGATATCTAACCTCCTCAAGGGTAGGTTTTAAGTAGCATCTTATATAAGATACATATTTTAACAGTAAATATCTAACATACAGACGGACAGAGTTACTTACTCATTTTCTATATTAAGCCCACTCCCTCCTTCCATCAAATATCCTTTTTAAAAGTTCTGGTGGTCCATTCATCTTTCTTCAGTTACCCCATTCCTTCCTGAAAGACCGGCAACGCATTAATAACTCCTTTAAGGAGTGGTTCTACCTGTATCGCTGCTACATTTCACTGCAGTAAGGTCAAATGTTGATCCATGCACTAATGTTAATAACTCATGCATTTGATTGTTAATCGCATCGATTTAAACACCTTACAGAGTTAATAGTACGGCGTTGTTGATATTTTATAGCAATATTTCCTGATACTACAGATAATAAAGCTCAGCTCGTAACAATAAGAAACCTGGCCCGTAGTAATTAACTATTCGTCTATTCATATAATACAATATACAAAAATTCAGTACTGACAACGCCACTATCAACGCATCGCTGTCGAAGGTCAGTATACCACTAACGGAATAGAAAAATTTTTAAGCTTCTCCTTTGAACGGCAAGATTCATTTGAAAACCGATTATTGTTAATCGAGAATCTCAAATCTCGGTACTCCCGACGCGACTACGGGAATTTGAAAATAAGATAGCGAACATGGAACAGCAAGCCAGACAGTGCAACATCGAACTATCTAACCTTCCTGAAAGGCTAGGAGAAAATCTTATTCTGGACTGCCGGAGTAACGAAATTAAATGGCAAATACAGACGGCCGACATCGTCTCTGTTCATGGTGTACCCCACGCCGATCAAAAGAATTCTAAACCCAAGAATTTAATAGTCAAATTTATTTCAAGAGTTTGCACGATAATATAATTTCAACCTATCGTGCCGCGAAAGGATTAGATTCTAGTAAATTAGGTATAACTGGTTCCCCGCACAGAATATATATTAATAAACACTTGACACTTAACAATAAGCAATTGTTTCGTCAATGCCGTGAGGCTGCAAGAAAACATGAATATAAATATGTGTGGGTCAAACACGGGACCGTATTGGTTCGTAAAATTCAAACTTTTCCTATTTTTGCTACTCGCGTGTCAGAGGATATCTCAAAAATCAAATAATTAAAATTACAGCTGCTACAAAATAAAATATATTAGGATTTGTAACTATTTGTAAGATTTGTAACTACATTTAGTATATTTTCATGCTGTTTAGCAAACTTATTTGTTGTTTAGCATATAGCATATTTTTTTAGCATATAAAATAATTATAAAACAAAAGTTTAACCGTGAAAATTACATAAATACGTACGTTATTAATTATTTCCGTTTAGAATAAATCCCTTTGTTACATTGTTGGCATTCCTGGTATCCCTAATGGAAAAGGTAAAATCTTGATGTTGATATGGGTACTTATCTTTCTCTATGCATCAAATGCTCTCTACCGTATTGCGGGGATTTCCCACCAAATCTCATTCCCTACACCATAGATTAGGAGCATTTTTTCACTCCCTCCTTCTTGTATGAAAGAAGTGAGATAGAAATAGATTAAACTCTACCGCATACTTATTGTCATTCTAACCTAAACGAATTAAATTCTTAAAGTTTTTACGTGAATTATTAATTATTTGACAGTCATTTTTATGCCACCTAAATACAGTCATTACCGGTCAGAGTGGAAGCAAATGCCGAATTTTAAGGATTGTTACAGCCTGTCGAAAACGATAAGACGAAGGCCTCTTATAAGTACTGCAAGTGTGAGATTATAGCAAAAGTTATTTATTTAAAGCTACATATTTTATCAGCGAAGCATAAAAAAAACTGTAAAATCAGCGAAAAGTCCAAGAACAATTAATTTTCCCACAGTGAAAAAAGATCTGAATACACAGAGAGCAGAATCTTCATTGGCTGTGTTTGTTCGCGCACATTATTCAATTATGGCTGTCGATCATTTGCCTGAATTATGTAAACACCGATTCGGTGATAGCAAAAGTGGAGACTTGAGTGTCCATCATACAAAATGCACAAATATAATAAAAAAGTTTTGGCGCCTCGTTTTATTAAATAAATTGTGTCAGATTTGGGAGATCAAGAGTATATATAGTCTTTTGCTCGATGAATCCACGGATATTTCTGTTAGTACAATTTTGAGAGTTTCGATCAGATATTTCAGCCGATCTTTCAAAACTATAATATCCACCTTCTTAGGGCTGGTTGAGATCGTAGATGGCACTGAAAATACCATAGTCAACGGTATTAAAGGATTATTGTTAGTTTTGAATATTGGAATGAAAAAAATGATCGGTATTGGTACAGATAACGCTACGGTGATGACAGGTACTAACAACGGAGTACACGCCTTATTAAAAAAATGCAATTGGTAATTATAATTTGGTTTTAGTTCGCTGTGTGTGTCATTCGTTACAGTTGACTCTCATGCCTCAGAGGAAACTCTACCACGTAGTGTCAAATTTCTTATAAGAGAAACCTACAATTGGTTTAGTCATTATTCAAATCGTCGACTACAATACAAAAGTCTATATCAAACAATTAACTGTGGCTCTGAACCGTTGTTAATACCACAAATGTGCAACACCCGATGGATATCAATTGAACCAGCAATGAATCGTATTCTAGAACAATGGATAGAATTGAAATTCCTGTTTGAAGTTGCCAGGCGCGATAAAGATTGCTATATGGCAGAAACACTTTAAACCATGTACAATGATCCTATAAATCATCTGTATTTATTTTATTTGAAACCTGTTTTGGAGGAAGTTCAGGCTGTAAACAAGCTCTTTGAAAACAACAATGTTGACCCATCAAAACTTTACAAGGACTTGTGTGATTTAGTTCAATCTTCAAGTCGGCGTATTTTGAATCCAACGGCGTATTTTGCGAGAGTTAACATTTTTACACAAAATATAGAAAGTTATTTAGTTCTTAAACCATACATGGGATATGCTTTTGAAACAAAATTATGTGAATATAACATTCACTCTGTATTGCATGGTTGGAATTGCCCTGAAATGTATTTTGACCACGATTGACTTTCAGGGTCTGATGATGGAGCTTCCATATTTCCAACTCCGTTATGAGACCCTGAAAGCCAATCATGGTCAAAGTGTTTTTCACGACAATATCAACAAGTCCAAACACAGCTAGGCTGCGTTGTTTCATTATCGAGTGCTAGCTTCTACCTTTCGACTTCATCGTCAGACCCTAGAAACCAATCACGGTTAAAGTTCATTCCAAGACAATTCCAACAACCGCAAACAACTCTCGGATACGTTGTTTTACTATAGATTATTAGTGCCTACCTTTCAGCTGCATCATCAGACCCTGAAAATCGTTCATAATCAAACTAATCAAAGTATATTTCAAGACGATTTCTACAAGACCAAAAATGGCTAAGATACTTTGTTTCGTTATGGAGTTCCTGTGTTTACTTTCTGCCTCTATCGTCAGACTCTGAAAGCCAATTATGGCCAAAGTGCACTTAAAAAAATTCCATTAACCCCAAGTAAGGCCAGGCTACGTTGTTCTATTATGGAGTGCTAGTGCTTACCTTCCGGCTCCATCATCAGACCCTGAAAATCAATCATGGTGAGAGTACATCTCAAGACAACTCTGACAAGTTCAAATACGAATAGGATATGTTATTCCGTTATGGAATTCCTAAGCCTACGTCCTGGTTTCATCATCAGATCAGTTCAATTATATCATATTATTATAATGTCATAAGTCCTTGATAAATGTGCAAAGATTTTATTTAAACTAACGTCTTACATAAAAAAAAAATATTCACTTTATACGAAATACAAATGACGGAAAATCGATTGTAAATCTCTTGAGAATCGCTTTAGACCAGTTTTCGGTTTGACAATGTAATTTTGGAATAATTGCGAAATTGCGATCCCTAACGGTTTTTAATTCAAACATGCAATTAAATTTCATTTTGATAATTTAGTGATTTCATTGTAAAGGCAACACTATTAATAGGAAGACAATTAGCATTTTGAAATATCAACTTGGGAATGACTAAAATAATTTTTAAATCATGCGAAATCGTTTTCTTTTAGATAATAAGGCCGCCTACTTCTATAGTTACCAAGGAGAGTTACAGTTTGAGCGATGAGGGTTCTTCGTCTTCAAGCACACTAGTTGTTGATCAAGACTAAGATATTAATATTTTATTTGATGACACAGTCGTTTAAAACATATATTTTGTTAACTAATAAACATTTTAAAATCATATTACATTTTATTTGACACTGAAAAATGTTAGTAGAATTTTTAGCATTTCTATAAAGCAATTGTAATAACTTTGGCATAATTTTAACACCGTTTTAGTAGATTCTTTATTTGTCTTGTTGGCAACACTGGGCCCTGCCGACACTTTGCTGGCGCACTGTCGCCCGGCTCGCCACTTGTTGTTCACGTATTGCTTAAGCTGCGCATACACAGTTGTTGCTACATCATTAGTGCTACTACAATACATGTCTCCAAATTTACTCTGATATCTATACTTCTCATTTTGACTATCTCGCAAGTGTCTCACTTTCACCAGATGTTATCTATATAATTATAGTCGGAGATTATAACCTGCCAACTTAAGAGTGGCGTAATTGTGGCATGTATTTCAGCCTATAAATTGTAATTCGAACTACGTACCCAATAAACATTTGATCAATTTCCTGTCTTTAACAAATTGCGTACAATTTAATGGGTTTAAAAATGTTTATGGTACAATATTAGATTTATTTATTACTGCAGGACAGTACTCGCATCCGTCATGCTTGTACCTCCGGACGTGCATCACCCACTCTATTATGCATTGTTATCAGTCAATAAATATATCAAACCTATTTCTAGTAGGCCTCGAGTTCAATTTAACTTTTACAAAGCAGATTATTCAGTTATTAACACAGAATTAGAAGATATTCACTGGGATAAATTGTTACAATTAAAATCTACAGAAAGTGCTGTATTGGTTTATATGAAGTTATTTATTCTACTATAAAAAAAACACATTCCTACCACTAAAATTGTAAAATATTCTCGATATCCAGACTGGTTCTCGCCGTCTTTAATATATATTTTTAAAAATAAAACTCAAAGTTGGATTAAGTGGAAGAAATACCAGAATAAATCGACTATGGTATTTTATGTATTTATAGGAACAGATTTAAAACAGAAGCGCATGCATGCTATAAAGCATACTTAAACTCAGTTGAAAATTATATACGGAATAATATTTAAATACTTTCGGAAACATATTAATAATCTTAAAAATACTTTGGATATACCTGACTGTATTTCATATAATAACATAATTGCAAAAAACCCGGTAGATATATGTAATTTATTTTCAACTTACGTTCACTCTGTTTTGGAACCTTTTAACGTAGAAAAAGATTCTGACGTAACAAATATCGAAGATACTAACAGTGATTTAGATTTGATTATTAGAGATTTATATATAACTAAAAATTCATGTATTTGATATTTCAAAGGGTGCGGGCATTGACAATATACCACCGCTAATTCTTAGATCTATAGCTCCTTCTATTTGTAAACTATTACAATATGCGTTTAATACTTGCTTGAAAGAAGGAGTTTTCCCACTATCTAGAAATCTGCTCGAATTGTACCTATGTATAAGGGAGGTTCGAAAAGTGATATTTAAAATTACCGTCCTATATCGATCTTGCCTGCTCTGTCAAAGCTCTTTGAGGCATTAACACAACATCATTTATCCATTTCAATACAACATGCGCTAACGCCGGTAAACGTACAGCACTCTATCGCCTGGTTGACTCGTACAACAATCACTTTGCTTGTATCGATGTTAATGGCTGTGCGCATTGGCAAGTTTAAAAAATATGTCTTAGAAACCTTAAAAAAGTTTCCTTGCTGTAGTTGTTATCTAATATTGGTTGTTTCTTCATTTTTATTTTATGTGTATCACTTTGCTGTTATTTTTCTTTATTCTTTCATCCATATATAGCCACTATTCGAGATTTCTTCATATGCACCTATCTGTGGTTAACGGTGTTGATAAAACATAAAAGTTGTATTTTTAAATGTATATTAGTTATAAGTGTTTTGTGTGTTTACTGTTCGTAATAAATAACTAAAATAAATAAATGTAAATCATTGTAATTGTAATGTGAATAACTACTGAATTAACAAATACTATATTGAATCGGTACTAGGATACTATTGCCAAAAAGTATCAACTAAACGAATCAAATTAAAAATATCCATTAGGAACTCTTTGATAATTTTAATATTACAATATGTTAAATCACGATATGAATAAATAAAGGGCAATATTACAATAAATTATTATTGTGTTTAGGCACAAACATAAAATATGAAATTAAACAAATATATCAATTTATTTTGTGTTACGTATTATAAAAAAAAAGACCAAGCGCATATCGGGCCACGCGCAGTGCAGGGTTCCGTAGATACTCGTTACAATATACGGATTTCGAAGCAGTTTTATCGTTTGATATTATGAACCTTTATAAATTGAGTTGACGGTTTAACAGCTTACCATGGTCAAGGTATGACTGGTATTAATCATTGATGATATGATTTTATATTTTCATAATTTAACACGGTTTATAAACATATATTTACTACCTGTTTGACACAATGAGCAACGTCGTCAACTGAATTAAAGTCGCAAGCAGAATACTGTTACAAGTTCTCGAACATTATTCAAAAACGACCAGTCTTTTTATCTTCTGTACAAAGTTTATATTATGTGTATTTTTTTAAATACTATTAAATGACTTTCCTGTAATGCATTACTGTATTAATGCATTTATCTAAATACTCATTTATGTACTAGATTTTAAATGCGTGTAAAACAATCAAAACACCTACTACAGTCTCAAAGTGTAAGAATACGATATAAAAAGTTCATCAACAAAAGACCGTATCTTGATGGCGTTACGTGCTTTTATTGAAAATCGCAGTTTTGTTGCAATAACTCCAAAACGTTATATTTTGATCATGTTGAAGTTTTATTTTTGAAAGCATTTATTAAGCGTTACCTAATTACTGTTTTTCATATTTTTGGACATACAGATTAAAAGAGAAAAGGGAGTGATATAATTAATTCGGAGGGATAATTTCCGAAAATATTCTCTTAATCAAAGAAATTGATTACTGATTGATCCTACAGTGTTTTTGTAAGAACTGTCGAGGTATGTGTCACACGTTGATGTTTGCTGAAAAAACTTTTTATCAGGTTTTTTAAAATGTATAGAATGCCCCCCTAAAATATTTATTTATGTAATTTAACTATCAAATAGCGGCTTACACAAGTTACTTACTTATATTTCAAATTTCATCAATATACATCTTGTAAATTTTGAGCCAAATGCCTGTGACATACGGATGAACGAGCAGACATGAAAGTATAAGGGTTCCGTTTCTGCTATTTTGGCTACGGAACTCTAAAAAGTGGTTGTAATTATATATTTATAAATACATGTGATACTTAGTGAAATTAAAGGTCCATCCTTTATTTTTACCGCTTTATTTCCTTCTTCCGCAAATTACAAGAAACGTTTGTTAATCATGGAGACGTTATCTTATAATCTAAACTATACTAAAAGGCTATCAAGATTCAGGACGTACTAAGGTCCCTAGTTGACTCGCCGCCGTGACCCGGTTATATATTAATGCCGGCATTAAAATTACCAACGTCTCTTAGCATCAATGATACTTTATCTTGTGTAAACCTATGCGAATGACCAAGTTTTGTGGCGCTGGGATTAAAATTACGATACGGGTTTCGTTCAGAATGTTGCTTTTACATAGAATTAGTTCAATTTTTGTACAATTTGTTTGTACAATATGAACGATGGTGGGCGATTGGTCGAGAGCATTATCGTCGAACGGAAAGGTACAGTGTTCGAATTCTGTAACCACGAGCGCATTAACCAATAAGTTTTTAATTTCATTCAGGTTAAACCGCTCGCGCCGCGTCTAGGAGATTGCGTTAAGCCGTTTATCCTAGACATTGTTACGGTTGTTAGCTGCCCCTAATCCGTACAGCAGACCTATTCTGTAAACTTCAAACAACTCGGTCGACATCGCTGTGACGTCAAAATTACGTGATTCGAGGACGCGTGGCGACAATTCTTCTCTTTCTGATGTAATTTTGACGTCACAGCGATATCGATTAACTTCGTATTAACTTTACAGAATTAGTTTTCTGGGTCAGCATGAACCCATATGTACCTATAATCGCGAGCTGTGATTCAAACAGTTCATCTATGAAATTAATATTGATGCACAATATTTCGCCAATGTACCTCACCTCCATAGATAACAAGGTGATAAGCTGATAATATTTTATAAATTGGCATGTCATGACAACGCGGTTTCCATGGAAACCAATGAACAATCTAACAGTCGTTGTCTTCCCAAAATTTTACTATTCAATTTATAAATATCGTACATTTAATAGTTAATTATACAGCGTTTGGTCTAGATTGGACAAAATGGACGAAGACGTGGATAATACTGAGGAGAACACCACCTTCGGCACGACCTTGCAGATCGGCTCCGAGACCACCGAAGCGGAGAAATCATTTGCTAAGGTGATAAAAATCTTGTATGGAAAATCATGCGAAGTTTTCATGATAGCTCAGTGCAAAGCAAATATTTTTTTCATGTCATAAAAAAACTCTCTTCGGGGAAAATTAAATATGTGAAATAGGAAAAAAATTTTAGAGATTTTTTTTCGTTTTTAGATACCCTTTAGGCATATTCCAAAAATTAATGTACTTAACGCGCGTGCAAGATACTTAATTTTTTTTGATGTGTAAAATTATTGAAAATCGCTCGCTCAATAACTAGTGTTATCAAAATGTTTGAGCAACCCTCTGGGTAATTAACGTGCGCACGGCATTACGAATTTTATGATGCATATTAATAATTTTTTTGTAATACAAATATCTGACGTTATAATAGCGCGATAGGCGAACGCTGAGCTTTTATCCTCTCCTTCGATTATATGCGGCGTCATTGCTCTGCCAGTACGCAGTGCATGATCTGTCGGTGATGGGCGACGCGCATTGGACGTGAAGTCATCCGCCGCGCCTCGAACGACTGATCAAATATATTTAAATCCTTCATTATTCTACTATAAATTCTCATTCCACTTAATATAAATATCACCCAAGTGCATAATTTAATGCTAGAGTGCCAGAGACAGTTTTATTTTATTTTAATTATAATTTTGTTGCATTTGCCTTGCACAGTCAATACTAAAGCAGTATCTCTTTACCCGACTGCGCTAAGCAAAGGAGGGTAATGTGTTCATCAACCTGATATGTGTGTATTTATACTTGTTCCTTTGTGGCACTTTTGAGATCAAACGCGTGGGCCGATATTGATGATTCTTACGTCAGCCAATTTGTCTTAATCATGTGAAGTATTACGGAGGACATGCTAGTAATCAAAATTCTTTTATTTCTTTCTCATAATACGACGACTAGACGTCGTCGTATTATGAGAAAGAAATAAAATGAAAGTCGACGAACTATATCTCATATGGTGTATCATTGAATAGGTTTTTGGAGATCGTTGCCTGGTTGGTCTAATCATTTTTCACATTGATTTACCATTTAGGATCTACAAAGTTTTAAAGTTGGTCGGAAACCATTCTCACTTAAATTTTGCAAAACTTATAATAAATCTGTGATAAAGTTCTGATAATCGTGAAATAATTATTATAAAACCAGGATAACGGTCATAAAATGCAAAATGGCGCTAGAAACGCAAATATTTCATAACATATTACGTGACATATCATCGAGTAGTTGTTACAAAAGCAAATTTATGTTTCCTAAACCATTTTATAGCGTTGACCTCTATTTAAGAGTTACACAATTTGAGTTTATAATTAATTAATATAATTTAATATCAACATATCGATAAAAGAAATTTATCATTATCATTACAACAAGCCACGCCGTTCACATCATTGATGACGGGAAAACAATTTTAGTTTACTGTAATAAACAAAACTTTTAACAAAAAAAAAAATCGAGTTCAAAAAAAAACTATTCCAAAACAAATTAATATGCACTAAAAAGTAAAAAATAATTGCGTATTCTTCTACAACTTAATAATCAACTTACTTTTTCTACTCATCAATATGTAGGTACGATCTATTTGTTTACCACGCAAGAGGGTAGGCAGGTACCTACCCACTTTAAATTTAACTCAACACATACCTATGAATAACAAACAATGATGAAAATATTTTTTAGGGTTCTCCTAAGTAAAGTGAAATGAAAAATATTGGACTACTTAAAAGTCAATTAAACTATTACGGTAATATAATATAGTTACAATTATTGTTATTTTTGGAGTCGGTGTCTATTGCTAGGTATATTGTAGTGTTTCCTTGACTGACAATTATTAGGCTTCGTTGATTATTAAGTTGTAGCAGATGACCGCCGTTGCCGATAAAATGACAAGAACGGTGACCAACGGCTTAGCTATTATCTGTTCTATGAAACACGAAGCAAGGGGTTTGATTTGATTGTGGTACAACGAGATCGATCAATTTGCCTTTGGCCAAAATTTGTATGCAACATCTTCTGGTACGAACACAGCATTCTCGACCACTTAACCTCTCAACCGAAGTGACCACCGCTCACAGTTGATTGTAACGTGGTAAATTTAAAAACTCACCTCATATGGAGGATCACCTTTGATACTTCGCGAAAAAGCAATAGCAAATTTATATTTTTCGCCCATAGCCCAGTCTTTATTTTGTTATGCCCGCGTTTTATTATATTATCCAATGATATTATATTACACGCTTGTTGTTTTGCTATATCTTTTATAAAAAGAGACAAAAAAAAAAATGATTTACGTATACAATACACACGTATTATAAAACATACTATATAAACCAGCTTCCCGCCAGCGATTAGCCCACGCGGAGATGGAATGTATTCCTTCATCTTTTACATCAAACGATTGCTCTACCAATAGCAATCTCGTCCCCGCTTTCAATTCTGGTCCCGGTACTGCTCGTGTTTTCGTTCCTGGTCACGGTCTGATTCTAATTCCGATACAGTTCTCAACTTCTCCCCGTGTCTTAATAAATCAACCACATCGTGGTAAAAAGTCGAGTGTAGGATTTTTGTTTTTTTTTTTAAGTTGTTGTTCGTTCGTATCGTGACATCTATAGGCCTCCAATGCTAGCGATTATCATTTGCATTGTAACTTCTTAGGCTAGGTTCTTCAAGTGAACATATCTTTTTTCTGACTTCCGATTTAAATAAAATAAACCCTATATTCTGCTTTAAACTACTCGTGAAAACCACATTAAAGAAATTATGCCGAAACAGACAGACAAACAAAAAACTTTAAAATTTTGTTTTCTCTTGTTACCTTTCTCTTATCGTCCCCTCTCTTTCGTGTATACCTTCAATGTACAGGCAAACCGGATTCTACTTACAACTTAATAATCTACTTACTTTTTCTACTCATCAATATGTAGGTACGATCTATGTGTTTACCACACAGGAAGGTAGGTAGGTACCTACTCACTTAAAATTTAACTCAACACATACCTATGAATAACAAACAATGATGGAAATATTTTTTAGAGTTCTTTTAAGTAAAGTGAAATGAAAAATATTAGACTACTTAAAAGTCAATTAAACTATTACGGTAATATAATGTAGCTACAATTATTGTTATTTTTGGAGTCGGTGTCAGCCAAGTAAACACTACAATATACGCAATTGATACCGACTTTTTACTTTTTAGTGCAAATAAATTTTTTTTGGAATCGTTTTTTTTGAAGTCGGTTTTTTTTGTTAAAATTTTTATTTTATTATGTGTATAGATATAACAATAATTATTATAAATTGTGTATTTACTATTTTATTATATATATATATATATACATATACATAACGAATTAAAAAGTAATACTTATATTGCATAATAATCTTATTTGGTTCGTTAATGTATAAATTGATATTTACATAAGTAATTTACCAACACCTGATATTGAATAGAAGTTGATGTCAAACTAGTCATTACTAAGTCTGCTTTGATTACTTTGAGCAATGAATTATGCACACCAAAAATTGTTAAGATCAAATATATTATTAGTGTGACCATTATATTCAATGCTCGCAGCAATATAATACAATTTCATGTACGACAAAAGAATATGCGTACAAATAAAATTTTATATTTGTAAATAAATACAGTTTTGTAAATAATTATGCAGATGCCACAATAACTATTCAATCTGACCATTTGAGATATTTACATAAAGATGTTTCATACATTTAGTACGTTTGCATTAAAATATGGTAGCTCTTCTGTAATCTCCTATTCTTATATATCTCTCTTCCTGAAGTCACTTTTATTTTTCTGTTACAATGTACTTGTAATTTAATTGTGTGTTTATTTTTTTATGGGATAGACGCCAGTATGCGTTCTCGTATTTCAAAGTTAACAGTGTATGACAAATGTTTGCTCGTCTGTTTGGTGTGAAGTTACGCTTCGGCGTAAATAGAAATCCATATAAAACTAATGTGTGAAGGCATTGAGAAATAAGCACACTGAATTTGCAGTGGATAAATCTTGCATCCGTCCTGGCGTAGTTCATGTTTTTTTAGTTAACTATTACTCAACGTGGCCTACGTCAACTAAATCAGTAGTTAAACAAAAACATAAAATGAAAATTTTTATTTAATTTTTTGTCAGAGGTATACAGCTCATTAGTGTTTTATGTAAAAAAAAAACAAACGAACGAATGGATAAAAGTTTCCCTTCACACAAAACTCATTTTTGATCAGCAATATAGCCATGCTGTGTAAAATAAACAAATAACCGGACGACATATGATTTCATATGTAACCCATGGGTCAACCACAATTACAATTATTCTTAGTGCAACATTTAAGATAGAACGGTTCAACGCTTTTAGCGTAAGAGGAATACTAATTAATAAAATAAACAGCGTCTATCTTATTATACATTTAATACTTTGGTACTTTTGCTCGTGGCTCCGTACGTCTGGATAGAGAACCGGGATCAATCTATAGCGAATCCCTCTCGCTCTCCCTTTCGTTCTTGGTTTCACTTCCTTCTACCCCAATCCCTCTGTATCCACTTTTCTCCTCTTACCCCTCCGTGTTCTGCCTATCCTGTCCACCCCTTGTCCAATCCCTGTCCACGTCTAAGTACCACTCGACCTCTCTCCTCTCTTTCCATTGTCATCTACCCTTCGCCTTCCTCTCTCTCCCAGTTATTATCTCTCTTCCCTAGCCTCGTTCTCTCCAAGCAAAGTAAGCAAATAACTCACTTTACTCGCCGACAAACTAAAATAAAACAATGACTTTTAATAATATTAATAATTTATAAGCATAATACATAGTTTAATATTTTACACGATGATAAATTATATCAGACAGTCAGATACGAAATTTGTTCAAAATTGGTTAAGCTTTTGCCGATTTATAGGAAGACATACATAAAAACAAACAAACATACAATAAATTATATTTTAGGCAACTTTTAATATACCAATACTTGTGTATACTTACCACATTTTATTAAAATCAATTGTAGTTTTTGTGAAATTACAAACAGACAGAGATACAAATAAAAACATGACTTTGGGGGTCGAACTATCTGCTATTCCAAATTTAATCGAAATCGGTTTAGTAGTTAAGCCGTAAAAAGGTAACAGACAAAACAGATAGACATAATTACTTTCTTCGCATTACTATTAGTATTTATTTCAATTATAATTCACTATTATTATTAATTAGTGTTGTCAATATTTACGGCGAATACGATTATAATTATAAAATATGACTGCTATTTAAATCTATTAATCTGATGCATGCCCTTAGGGCATTTATATATGATATTAAAATGCCTCAAGGTATCTATTAATGTATAATGAATACTGGTATTCACTTAGAAACAGACAGTAAGTCAGTGACATGCTTTCAAAAGGGCAAAAGTGAAGAAAGGAAGGAATGACCATTTTTCTTAATATTTCAAAATTTACTTTTGTAAAACTCAACAGATGTCGGGGTCCATCAAATAAAATGTATTCATGGGAATACCTGTCAAGTCCTTAACAAATCGAAAAATCTATATTATTGCATATCTATTTGTGTACATTTAATGAAAATTATTTAATAATAATAAATATTATAAGTAATTATAATGTTTGACATTTACTGCAACAAAACTGTAGCGCCATTTGTAGTCAACCCTACAAATTGCGCTGGAAAAATGCATTTTGCAGTGCAGCTTAATATTTCGCTTTGGGTTTTTTTTTTTATGCGAATATGCCAGTCACTATAATGCTTAGGTGCAGCCTTATGCTATTACCGTAATCTAGTCTGTTATAGCCGCTACATAAACCTGTTCTTATCCCGTTATGATTGAAACGTAAAACACACCGAATTTCTTGTGGTAATGATAAATTCGGTAGGTCATTCACCTTTCACTTGAACAGATTGTTAATTATAGATTACCTTTTATGTGATTAGGCCAGTGGCTACATTTAGTACCGTACATTAATGTGTATATGTAATGTATATGTATGTGCATATATATGTAATACATTTAACACAATATATTATAACAAACGATCTACCGTCATCAGCATTTCCAACTATCCCTTTTTAAAAGATCAGCAACGCACTAATGACGCCTTCGGAGCTGCGCATGTCCATGGGCGGCGGTGACCATCTATTACTGTGAGATGACTCACATGTTACAATCATTTTAAAAAATCGCAGACACGATCTCTCGATGTTTAGTGAATGACCAAATGCATATGTTACCTGGTATTATTATGGTGAAAGTATATACCTTTTACATTTATAAACACATGCTGTTTTGTCTCGATTCCTTCAACTTCATTAATTGCCAGTCGTAAACTTCAGACTATGGTTTCCTTCGATGCTAAAAGCTCATAACGAACAATACCTTTCTAATCCCATCTTACCACTGGTAAGATGGGAACTTACCACATTAAACGACATTTTTTCTAATTTGTGAAGTTTGTCTGTGTTTTGATAACA
This sequence comes from Eumeta japonica, assembly GCA_005406025.1. Classification (NCBI taxonomy): domain Eukaryota; kingdom Metazoa; phylum Arthropoda; class Insecta; order Lepidoptera; family Psychidae; genus Eumeta; species Eumeta japonica. Next base: position 193,651 of record BGZK01000801.1, on the reverse strand, counting down.
ATTTTTTCCCACATTTTTGTCGTATTCGGATCTAGTTTTCTTCGCCCTCTATCGATTCAAAAATTGATAATTTTCGTATCCTTTTATGAGAGAAACGGAAATCGGAACACGGTCCATTAGGTTTCTTTCAGTAAGCACATGCGGAGCCCCATAAGTATTTCCTTAGGCTTTTGCAAATCAAATGATATCGTTTTGTGGCATACACAGATTATCGTGAAATTTAAACACTCGCGTATCTAAATTATAAAACCAAGTTATCATTGATTCCTTTTCGCCTCGAAGCTCAAAAAGTTCTCGCTGTGACAGGTATTGGAGGACCTGCGTGAGGAGGAAGGCCTCAAACACTACTCGGACGTGTACACCAAACTTTACGATTTCTACATGAAGATAAAAGGCGAAAACGTCAAACTCAAAGACACCTTAGATGGGATGCAGGCAAGTAAACTTTTTTTTAAGAATACGGTATATTTTATTAGCTGGCCCGGTAGAGGTAGTTCTACTCTTTCTGGTAGGTGGAGTGCCCCTTATATATACGCTAGCTGCTCCTCCCGCTTAGAAATATAACGATATTGTTTATTTTTCATTTGGAGACCAGACGGCCATGATTGATATGTAGTAGTAGTTGATGCACTGCAGGGCCATATATTGGAGAGTTTATAGATAAATAAACAAAACGTAAATATTCTCCTTGTCCACATACCTAAATGTACCACAGTGGTGGCGCTAGAGCAAACGTTGTTGTCGGAGACATCAGCTTTGCGAGGCCTCTTTAAGTTTGCCAATCGGAGAGAAAACGTCAACTTAAATGAGCTGAATTATACACCCAAGGCCGGATTCAACCTTCAAGCTGTGGGGTTATCTATTATATATTAATTGAATGCTGGGCCATTAATAGGGTTATACATTAGTGGTCCAGTCAGGACAGGCCCCCTATTCGGTTACAGTAATAAGACAAAATTCACCCGGGGGGTCATGACTCCATGAGCCTCCTATATCCACACCTGTATACACCAATATCGATTGATATAGTTATTTTACGAGGCTCCCTCAGGCACAAGGTAGACCGTAGGCTGTCGCCGACATCCAACGCCGCCACTGCTGTGTATACAAGATGGAATCAATCATGCGTCTTTCCGCAAATATTCATAATCTTCTCATTTTTTGCAACAACTTTGCCATAGTAACTATTACAAAAATATGTCATTGAAAATATGGTCACGAATAACAAATTAATGTTATTGTAAAGAGAAAAACCTTACGCGGCGTGTCAATCCATGTCGACGCGCCGCGATTCACTAATGCCTCCGTGCGAGCCTTTAATGACGAGGTGGTTGGGTTTGGCAGGGAAGTGGGGGGGGATGCAACGTGGGTGCATCACCTAAGGATGTATCTCGTGAGATTACACTTTCACATTTTAACCTATTTTTTTCAGGAACAGGTACTTCAATGACTATGGTTTCTTTGGCAAAGTGTTCTTAAAAAAAGGAGATTATGAATATTTGCGGAAAGACGCATGATCGATTCCATACTTATACCAATTTTGATATTGATCGATGTAGAAGTTGATGCGATGCAACGCCGTCTAGTACCGTGTTACAACAAAGAGAACAGTATAAAATCCTTTTTCCATAAAAGATCATATAATAGACACATAGATGTGTGAATTTTATGGTATTTGGTCAAACGATATGGCAGTTTAATTTTATAAATTATAGTTATATACAAGTAAATAGAATACAATATTATATTAGGTTATTTATTTCTCCATTTCAATAATTCCGAGATCTTAATGCTGTTTCGCGTGTGCTTTATTCTTTTAATTAAACTACTATGTTATAATTAATTTTTGATGACGATCTTATTGACACATATTCCTCTTAAATATCTAAATGTAAAAATATGAGTTCAACTTACACGTAAAAATCACATAACAATTACGAAATGCAAGCGAACAATGAACAATAAATTCAAAACTCTCAGTGTGTGGTAGTGTCGCCAGATCTTATCGCGTTCATCAATGAATTATTCATTATGTGAACAAATTATTCTTTTAATTACTTCAACCGCTGATAAAATCTTCAGAGAGATGAATGATATGAATTAATTCTTTTTCCAGATTTTTCAACATTGGTATAAAAACATTTAAAAAAATCGGCCAAAATAGAGGTCCGGCTCTCGTGATCAGGGTTCCATGCCAAAGTACAAATGAAATGGGTGTCATTTTATTCCTTATAAATTGCAAAAATTAAATTCGGAATAAAAGTAACATTATGTTTAAATAGTAGGTATTTTTATTATACTTACTATATAAGAATCTACGTGACTTGACAAACAAAAATTGTGGACGTCTAAAAAGCTTACAAACTTTCTTCAAAATAACTTATGTTGAATTTATCCACAAAGATTTTTCACTACCATATTCTCAAGTATTTAGTTCAAAAGTTAGAGAAAGAACGATATAAAAGTTAATGACTTAAGGCTAACAAAGCGCAAAATATACATCCCAGAGTTAGTCACATAAAGCCGTAAATGCATTTTCAAACGTCTATTCAATAACACTGTTTATAATATTTTATGGAAAAAAAAATTTGATAAGTCACTTTCATACAGGGAAAACTACCTCTAAAATATTTCACTTAACTTTTATGTAACCATATGGCATTTCATATGAGTTCCCATACAACTTCATCGATATCAACTAAAAAAATAACAAAGTTATAAGGCTGTGATATAAAGACAGACGGACACGTGAGGCCTGTCCCGAACTACTGTACTATTCACGGCTACAACTTAAAATTATACGGATGTTGTTACAGCTTGAACAATATGAGTATATCAACAAATTCAATCGACAATTTCTTTTACATTGTAAAAAAAATACTATCATGGTAATGCAAATTGGATTATTTTCCTCCCTAGTATACGTTATTTCCATGGTCCTCAAAATAGAGAATTTTTAGAGCCATACTTTTGGAAATAGACATTTTTTTTTTTAAAGCTTAAAAAACATTCAGAACTTCGAATAGGTTATATATTGGAATTTCTTCTACATTCTAAAAGATAACTTTGAAACAAAATCATTTTTTAAATTCAATTTCATGTTTCTTAAGTAATCTTCTATATCAGAAATGTTTTTTTTTTTTATTTATAAGTGCGTAATTTTACAACTATTTGTTACAAATTCGATTTTCACATTTTCAACATACGTCAGTGTCTACATAGATGACACTTAAAATTTTTAGAATTGGCCACTTAGAAATTGTATAATAAAAAAAAAACATATTACAATTTAAAAAATTAAACTCTTTGCTAACGTTATTATGTATATTGCATTCGTCTGTCATTTGTTTTTACAAATTAGAGGCAAAAAGAATATTATTGGTCTAATGTCGATATGAATTTAACGTGTGAAAAAACTTTTGTTCAATGATTTTCCTTGACTTTTGTTGCCAATTAAGTCAACAAAAAAGTTATAATAGACTTCGGTTGGCCTTTCATAATGAAGCTTCATCCCTTGACACTATTTATAACTGGTTTAACGAGTTCAAACGTGATGGCACTAATCTGACTGACGATCTGCGCCAGGGACGTCCTTTTGTGGCGACAACCAAAGAAAACATCAGTGCTGCGCGATTAAATGAAAAAATCGACAAAACAGTGACGTACCAGCAAATTTGATAGTATAGTACAACGATATAATAACAGGTGACTAAAGCTTAATTTACTGTTATGATTGTGCAACCAAAAGACAGTCTATTAAGTGGGTGTTTCCTTTCGAGGAGCTGCTTATTAAAGTAAAACGGAATCAGAACGCAGAAAAAAAATATCGCGGCCTCTTTTTTCGTAATGACAGGTCATTATGCAACAAATATTTTTAAAAATAAGAAAAAGGTCACTGCAGACTGGTACACTAAAAACTGTTTGTCTCTTGTCTTACAAATAGTTCGAGAAAAACGACCACGCAGTAGGTTTCCCCTTTATTTGACAACGCCTCATCATATATCGCCACACAAACAACCAATTATTTGGGGACGTTAGATACAGGAATACTGGCTCACCCGATTCGCAGCTCCGACCTCGCACCATGCAGTTTTTATTTATTTTCCAAAATAAAAGAAAAACTTCGAGGAAAGTGTTTGACGTACGCCGAGGAAGTAGTGGCTGCATATGAAAAGACCATCGAAGCGACTTATAAATGCGAGTGGACAGAGTGTTTCTCTCGGTAGTCCCATCGAATGTAGCAAAGTATTAATCCCAACGGACACTATTTTGAAAAACAATAATAATTAAAACAATTCGTTATTTTGCTCGGTTTTTTTTTTATTTTCTAAGGATTTTCACATTGGCCCACGTATGTCAGATATTATTATGACAGATGGACAGATAACGAAATAAATTCACACGAATTATGTTTTTACGAATTAAATTAATTACAGGACATTAAAATTTTATTTATTTTATGAAAATTTTGCCTCATTTGAAAATATCTCTTTTTAACCAGTTATTTAAAAATATTTTACATGGGGATGCATGTTCTTCATAATTATTCCTTTTCGGAATCCGTTTTAATTTAAATCATTTTTTTTATTTTCTCGCTCCGATTTCAACCCAAAAGATATCATTATCAACCTGATAATAATATCTTGGTGGTCTCCTGCATTTCAGAAAAATAAATGAACAAGTTATTACGAAGCTGGGACAAACGGACGTGTCGAACTAATTCATAGGGATCGCCGTTATCTCAATACTTTACGCACTGGCCTGAAACGTATAGAAATGTTTTGTATAAAATGTAAACTATTAGAATTTTTAATAGAATTTTAAATGTAGGTTATAATTAACCATTAACTGCAGTCAGAGCAACCTTTAGCAATTACAATTAAAGTTTCCATTCTTTTCCATTCGTTTCCAGAAAAACGAAAACTTGCACCAAAAAAAAAGGCGATTAGTAAACTTTAACCCTGAGATTTGACAGTATGATGCATTATCTGTCAAATCTTACGTTCAATATAGCAATTAGCGTTTTTGTCTTTTGTTGCAACTCGTCGTTGGAATCTTATTATACTTTTAGACAAAGCTACGGCAATGACGTATTAGTATTTCCAGTCATTAAAAACATCCACGGGGAAAAAACTCTACAGCGCGTTTCCTCTCGGGCGTAGACGTCTGGGCCGTGTCGTGCGCGCTTAAGTGTCGTTGACACCCGACACAACCGGCCCAAGGTCAGTGCAGATGCGATGTGGGTCCTTCGAATGAGCTGTTGCACTAAGAGTGAACACTTCAAGTGCGACCGATAATTATTGACCGTGTAACATTCATTCGACTCAAGAAATTACAAGTATTTAATCACGTAAAATAGGTATAGGTATTACGAATGATTTCGCTACGTTTTCCCCTCTTATTGGCTTTAATTTTTTTTTTTATTTATAATAGCAAGCCTTTCGAGACACCCGCCTTTCTGGAAAACACACAGAAGGGTAGACAGAGAACCATAAACCTTCACATAATACGATCTTCGCATACCTGTTTTGAACGCTTTTAAACCGCTTGAGATTTAAAATTTAAATATGCTTAAAAATAAAATATACTGTAAATAGTGCAACTGATATTTTAGGCACCTTTTTGATAAGGCACCTCATTCGACTTTGTGAAATGTTAGAGAAATGTCATTTATTAAAAATCCTATTATTTGACCTAAGGTAGCTGCCATGGGTGCTGCATCTGAACAATGTCAATATGATAAACAAAAATATTGAAAAAAAAAATTAAATATTAAGCGATGGTTCTAGAGCGAAGTGTTTTTACAAAAGTAGAAACTATACTTAATTGAGATAGTACAATTAAAAAATTTGCATCGTCCTTTATTCTAATGCTTAATATCGTAATAATTATGGTACACGCATAGTTTTGACATTATAAACCTTTTGCATCCTATTCATCGATTATGATGATATATTAACATCTGGTTGGCTGTGCGATGGTTCTACTAAAAACCGGCGCATCAAAAGTACAGAAATTCTTCCAAATTAAATAGCACTTAATATATAAAGATTAAATAAAGTTAAAGAATATCAGTAAATGACTGGACAATTATTTTAATATGTATAGTAGGTATTTACTGTTACGCATTTTTACCACTGCCATGTTAAACTTATTAAAATTACATGTTAAAATATCACATTAAATTTGTAACAAATTTGAATAGTTTTTTTTTTTAAATACAATATTGTATTGTTTTAGAATAAAAAAATATTGTATTAAAACATTTTAAATTCCAACATACTCTAAGAGAACGGGATGATCTGCCTGTGGCCAAAGCTTTCTGTGTCAGTAACCGGCTGAAACCGGTCCTGTGGTTTTAAAATCGTATCGGTTTTTGACTTTTATTTGTTTTTATACGTATAATACTATACTCGTAATTACCGCCTCTATACGATACTATGTGACTTTATTCTGTCCAAGACCTTCGTAGGTTTCATTAAGGGTATGTGGAGGAGAAATGGAATTCTTTTGATAGTACAGGGATAATCTTAATTATAGTATATCACTTGATATGGCCCGATTCAATGGTACCCGATCCAATCCCATTTTAGTTTAAAAAATCGTGTATGTGCGTACGTGCGTGCGTGCGTGCGTTTTTCTTCTTTCTCTTTTTATCTTATTAACTGGATACGCAGAAGGGCTAATTCTTTTCGCCAACATACTAACACACAGACCTCATTGAAGCCTATTCCCCAGACTAATTCTAAACAATACAGAAGCATTAACAAATTTTAATTTCTTATTTTTCTTCTTATTTAAAAAGGGGTTATTAACAGAAAACTATTTTTCTATTTACGAGATAGCAATATTCACGTCAACATAGGATTTTAAATCACGACATCGTTTTATGTTTACCTGGTCGGAGCCAACGGCACAGCTAGTTATTAATAAAATAATTATTTACAAATATATTAAGGGTTAATAAATATGAATTTGCCGTTTTCGAATATTCGCCACTTAGTCAAATATTTCTGGTTCGGTTAAAAATACAAAATTCTGATTATAAATGGGGAAATAGCGTAGACGATTTTACTGAACGTTCCTTTCGTCCAAAAAAAAAAAGAAAGATTTAAGTTATTCTCAAGTTGCACCTAAAGAAGTTTTACTTCGAGAATCTTTAGCGTCAATGCAGCCATTTTGTCGTATTTATACAATTGGATATCAATTCTCAAACAGCTTCATGATAAATAAACAGGGCCGAGTCAAGGGCGCCGAAAGAGCGGTGGCAGAATACGCCAAGGAGCTGACCAAGGCGAACGCGACCATAAACCAGCTGAGGGACGAAATCTGTAAGTTTTCATAGACTTTTATTTTCGCAACAACTGAACTACTATGTTCCATTAAATTATGACCTCATTAAGAGCGACGGCGGCTCATTGTATAAGAGCTACGAACAGGCAGGTGCTGAGTTAGATCCTTTGAGCACGACAGATTGGCCAATGAATTTTAAACGTAAGTCTAATTAAACCACTTGCTCCACGTCTAGGAGAATGCATTAAGCCATCGGTCACGGACTTTTTTACTGTATTGATAGCAACAATCAATAGCAGCCTCCAAACCGCATTGGGTCAGCTTAGGAGAACTTAAGGTCGACACGCTGCTCGATTTAAAATAAAAACTTCGCGGGGGGGTACGTCTCGACAGAGAGATATTTAAAAACCTGATACATCTACGTATAAGCCCTCCTTTGTCGCTCTTAGTGAAAAAATAACTTAACCATTTCCAATATCGTTGGGATAATAGACTAATAGCAGAGTCGGTCAATAACTGAACAGTAATTTAAGATCGAAGCTCGAAAAAACTGCAATTTCCTACCAACGTGGTGATTGTGGCTGACCGTTCCTAAACGGGGCTTAATTTTGTCCAACGGTACCTTGATTATGATTGGATTGAACTGATTGTATGTGTTCCGAAAAAAATAAGTTTGTCGCCCTTCACATTCGATTAACTAGCAGCCGATTGTCGAATACGATATTTGCGACAAATTGCACAATGTATTGTGTATATGTCGCATTTATTAACCATCAATTCTTATTTTAACCGATTTTGCAAAAAAATGACGTTTATTCACCTGTATGTATTTTTCGTCATTTGTGGATCGATTTGGAAAATTCTTTTTTTGTTGGAAAGGGTATACTGTCGAGGTAGTTTCATCGTCACCAAGGATCTGATGATGGAATCCCAAGAAAATAAGACGATATCCTCAAATATTATAGGCACTCATAGTATGTTTGAGCTCTTTTTATTGGTTATTAAAGTGTTTGCATCTAGGAGCTATCATCTTACGGTGCTTAGCTGATTACGGAAGCCACAGCACTTCTTAACGGTCGAGGGTTAAGCAATGCTGTGCCAATTAAAAAATTAACGGATATATAGTACTGCGATTTGTCTATAGAAAGTAGTCTCCAATAGCTACTAATAAAACCTAGTATACACCGAATTAAAATTATTCAATCTATCTACATATTTTCATTCTTTTATACAATTCCAATGTAATATTTTAAACAGAAACGCATCGGAACTCTAGGTGATAACAGTAGATATATGGTAAATTGATTTAATATCGTAATAAATGCGACAGTATAATTTTATATTGTAAGGAATAAAAATAATTTATACATTTTTTACAAAAAATATTTGGTAATTGTAATCCAACCTAGAATGTAAAGACCCTGTATTGATTATCAATGGACAGTAAATTCTAGACAGAATCTGCTTTTCCACTTGCTCAGTACAAAAGTAAAGGATATGAGTAGAAGGCGATTCTCGGGTCGTATAAAAATTGTCACATGAGACATTTTTCGTTACGTGCGAAATGAAAAATGTCAATCGAAAACACTGATTGAGCATTTTCGATTTCCAAGCTGCAACAATTGTAAAACGGCTTTCGTGTGACATGAAACGGGTACTCCTTAGCACACGACGAGTGTCAAGTGTTAAATTTGGCCCTACCGTATCCTCCAGCAGTATTTTTTGTTCCAGATGAAGAGGCTTTAAGTTCCACGTTTTCCGTTTTATATATTACGTGTATTCTCATATCTATTATAAATTTCAAAATGGAAGCTATTCTAAATTTCCATAGGCGAGTGAGGATACAGACTAACTGTCACTTGACGTGTTTACTCGTTTTGCATATGAAAATTCCACATATTAAAATTGTCTCATCTGACGATTTCTATATGACCCGAGAATCGCCTCCCTGTTTATTGACCTTGGCTTAATCTATATGCAAAATAGATAGATGAATTATAGAGTTTTAACGACAATTTTTACAGAGTACTTTTTATTATCTATAATTAAAAATGTTAAACAAAGTAACTTTTACAAAAATGAAATAACAAAACGCCTTCAAAAACCTGTTTAAATAATCAGTAGTTCTTGAGTCAGTTTCAGTCAAAGCCAGACAAAAGAAAATATAGCCTATTAAAATGAATACAAAAATCAAGCAACGAGTCAAAAGGATATCTTCTTCCACTAGCGTCTGACCTTTAGTTGAAACCGACTACAAAGAATTATTTAAATACATTTTTGAGCAATTTTTTTTTTATATAATATAAATAATCGGTTAGTGGGTGGCTTGTTAACTCTTGATGGGGTATTAAAAAAATAACTTTGTCTGATGAAATAGGGCCTTACAGTTACATGATCGAGCATATCAACAAAGTGTCGGATGTTATTTTCAAGATTACAAGGTGAGCCTCGGGAAATGTCAACTTCATATCTTGTTGTTTTTTTGCCCTAGTCGGCATGTACGAGGAGCGTTCAATAAATTTTCGGTACACAAAAATGAAAGAAACGCAGATATTAATTTTCTTTGTTTTTCTACCTAGTCCCCCCTTATATTATTGCATTCGCTTAATCTATTTATTATTATAAAGCCGTATAGTTTTCATTTTGTTTGTCAAAGTATTCGGTCACAGCCGCATTTATTGCTTCATCGTTAATATAGACAAGATCTTCTTGGGAATCATATCTATTCCATCTAAGACCTTAGGTTTTAGTACAGGAAGTAGTTATTGTTGACCAGATCTGATTTGTACAGGGGTGATCCTTGATCTCTAACCCACAGTTACATGCGACAGCCTTTGTGGTCTGAGCGATGTGCGCTAAAGCATTATCATAAAGATGTAACCACACCTTTGGTCAATTTCCCCCTCTTTTTTTAATGACTGCTCTTGATTGCAACAATGTATTAGCGTGATAAACGCACCATAGTACGTTTATTGTGCCAAATATAATATGATAGACTATAAAGATAAAGGCATACCTTTATCTTTATAGTCTATCAGCAATATCCCCTGACAATCCCGAATGATTGTGGCCATGATTTTCGCAGATGAAGGAAAGGCCTTGACTGTCTTGGAACGAGCTGCTGTCTAATATATCACCTCCTCATGCTGTGAGGATCATAATGATGAACTAAGGCTTCATGTCCAGTAGCAGTTCTTTTCATATCTGTATACTCGCACCTTCAAAAACTGAGAACAGCCTTTGACGCGTTCCCTTCTAATGCGGCTCTCGTATGAAAAATTTGTCATATGAAGTTGGTCACGAATGATGTTTAGTATCTAACAGATGAAAAGGCCAACTCTCTTAACTATCGATTTGATCTTCACTCGACCTTCTTCCACTATAATTCTCTCCGCTTTTTTTACAATTTCCTGTGAAGAGCCCTTAACAGGCCTGCCGGCGTGGGCGGCATCTTCAATGTTCTGTTTCCCCCACATTAAAATTCATTCGACCACTTTTGAATAGCAGATAACAAAATTAAAGATAAAGAAATTAAAAGCCAACTACGGAAAACTTTAACTGATAAGTATGAAAATGAGAGTTTCCCGCCTGAAAAATATAGTCTTTATTTTTCCCTTCATCTGGGATAATAGCCGTGGTCTCAAGCCCTATCATACATATAAAATAAAAATAAACTAATTATTAGTGATAATAGTTAATAATTAATTGTTAGTTAACTTTCATTTCTTATTAATTATAGACTTCAAGAAAAGTACGACTTAAGTACATGAAATCTCATGTTATATGTATTGTATTGTGATATATTTATATAGGGAATATTTCATGAAAGTATAAGTGATCTGTGTTACCTTGACAGTCCAGGTTTTTGGATCGGTAGCGGCGAACAGGAAAACAAATTTAATACTTATAGACTTTTACTAACATAAACACCCAACACAATATAGCGAACAATTTAGAAAAAGTATCGCAGACAAAAGTACTATTAACACAACACCATAACGCGATTATTAAACTTGAAGTGTGAAATAAATAATGGTTTAAGCGGCGAGCCGTCACGTCGGTGAAAAACTGCGAGACGACGTGCGCCGGCGCTGAAGGGTGATCGCCACTCTTTATCTCATGTGTAACGCACATCACCGATAGTTACGAGAGTGCGCGTTTCCCTTAACATCGCATTGCGCCGTCACAATAGTTTATAATTATTTTTAATTGTAATTCTATTGGTAAAACGCAATTTAAATTATGTTTAATAATATGTGGATGTACGTATTGATGTAATCATATGAATTATTAAAAATAAATGCTGGTGAACAACCTACATATATGTATTATAAGTCTTATCCATACATATGTATAAATATGTAACGTACTCATCAAGATCTTTCTTTTGATACCAAACATGATACGACCATCTTAACAATTTTTTTTTTAATTGTGTAGTTCACTTATAACATCCGCCACGTTCACTTTTTAAAAATGTATATGTTCTATAATACACGAAATGACAACACAAATCCAAAGACACCTCATTTATTAAAATCGGTTTAGTGGTTTAGGAGATACGAGGGAACAGATGAACATATGCACATAGACTGTCAAAAACATAACCCTCATAAAATAACTTAATCAGTATTTATGTTCAACATTTAAAAAACAATGACTTTTTTTAATTGTGACTAAATAAGTGTGCTATAAGGCTAATACTTAAAAGTGTGCAAAAAGAGGTTACTATATACTTATATCGAGTATTTATTGAATGCGCCACGTATTGTATAATCGCAAGTAAATTATAAGCCCATATTAATATTGATTTAATATTATTCGTAGATAGAAGTTTTAAGTCCAGTATGAATTCGTTTAAACCACCTTTTATACAGGTAGAATTCTTAAGAGTAGAGACATAATTTACAAACTATTTTTTTAAACTTATGTTTACAAAAGGTTCTTTCAAAAGACACACATAGTCTCATATTCTCTTCACGTATAAGACTACGCCCTGTAATGTAAGGACGGATTATTACTGTAAGTAATTTTTCCAAATTCTAAAACGAGTACTTAACGCGTATTTTTAAAAAATCGAACATGAAAAAATCTTCAAGACTTGCCTATTTATTACTAAAATATTTACAAAGAACATTTGAACAGAAGAATTTTATATATATTTATATATGTATATATACAATGCATGTGCAATGATTGATAACAACTGACGTGGCGACCTCGCAAGTGCAGTAGACACCCACGTGAACAGATGACTCAATAAACATTTAATTGCACCGATGCACTTATACGCGGTAACGATTTAACTGACCGATGTGTAATCGGTCAAATAGCTATTTTATGACGCATGACGAATCAAGAGTTAAACAAAATTCCTAAATACCTATTTCAGAATTACAGGTATTTATTTATTCCGAGAACCGGCGTTTCAGTTGGGATATGCTGATCTGAATGTGAAAACAAAGACATGCGGTCTCGAATACACATTCTGATGTATGAATTTGCGTGTATGAATAATGACCCCCAAATACGTTCGTGCGCTTACGCAATTATTTTTTTTTTTTTGGTTGGACCATTTCATCAACAACGAAACATATAACGCAACAATATTACTATGAAAATGCATATTACTATTTATATGATATATTGTCAGCCGAAGCGCAATTGTTGGCCGATGCGATGCATGCGCGCGAGTTGACCAGCGTGGAGGCTCTGGAGACCATCAGGAAGACGGTGACTCGCTTGGAGAAGGAATTGGACGCCAAGAAGCTAGCTGGAGATGACGATCCGTATGTACCACATGCTGTAATCGTTACACTGCTTGTAGTTAATGCACTATTATATTAAACATTAAATGCTAAATACAAAGTTGCAACAGTAAGCGCAGTCAAAGAGATGAGCGTATTGTATATTTCGCCTCCCCTTATAAGGAATTTTAATAAGAATGTTTGTTTATGCATATACTATGGATATAAAACTTCTATATGTATTTTCTTGTACAAAAATAATGACAAATAGATTTATTACGTATTATTAATGATAAATAGCTTGTATAATTATATGACTATCGTTTGCATTCAATAACATAATGCGTATGAGCCTGTATTTCCTGTATAAAGTACTAAACGCTAGTAAGTAACCCAAAAAGTGATAGCTTTCTGATAGCTCATATCTAGCTATTTAAATGATCTCTACCTATAGCGCTATTACAGAGATGCAGTACGTGATACAGCAATGTGATTATTTATTAATTGTAAATATACAAAAATAGAAACAATCTATGTATTGAATTGCAAGGAAAATTTATCATGAAATTGCTAAAGGCTCATAAAAAAAATTATATTAATTCCATCGCTACCAAACTTCACAAGATCACCCGCAGAGCTAATCTGAAGATTTCCTGAAAATTTCATTAAAATCTGTCTAGCGACTTTGGAATCCATAGGGAACATACACACATCGATATATATATATATATGAAACTTATAAGCAAAGCTTGATATATGATTCGTTCCGTCGTAGTTATAAATATTTGGCAACGCATAGTGACGTACAGCGCTCGTGCCGTAATGTACTTAATCTTGTTTCATTTCGCTTAAAAATAACCAAATATTTATAATGATGAATGCCTGCTGATCAATATTCACACCCACAGATTTATTACAGCTTGCAATAAAAGCAATTATCGACGGCGCATGCTCTACGTGCATACGTCCACGCAAAACAGGATTTATGGCCCTACCTGCAGCGAGATCTTACGTTTATTATAATTGTTGCGAACTCTCTACCTCAAAGCGAGGTGAGCACAATTTCAAAGGTGTCTATTCGAAGGACAAATTCTTTCCTATAGTTAAAGTCGACGATCATAAAACGAACAGGACCTTTGTGAGACAATAAATACAACTGAATGCCCACACTTCGGTAGAAAAGCCTGTTTATTGATAGGCCAAAAGTTTTTAAAACTAATTTTATTAATGAAAATTTTACGTTATGCGATGTGATGCTCAATCGCAACGGAATAAATAGAAGATGCCAATACCGTTGTTGCAAATTAAAACTGGTTTGCAGCCGTGGTGCAGTTAAATCGAGGAGAATAGACGTCTTACTAGATGCGACTGCATTATTTTGCACCTGTCTGCAAAATGGGTTCTGTGTAATAAGACCAAAACGCGATGGCTCTGTCTTTATACGTATGACACTAGTAAACAGCTCAATGTATTCACTTAAATCCACCGATCGTGAATTATTCCTATTAATGGTATTCGTAGTGTATTTAAGTTACAAAAATAATTACTTTTACTATTCTGACAAAACTGTTGTAAAGACTTAATACTTTTTGATACTGATATAATATATATGACATGGTAATATTGAATTACTCTACCTAAAAAATTAGCTACCATAGACACACACATATATATCGCTATGGTAGCTAATTCTGTTATCTAGAGTAAGGCAATATTACTATGTTATATGCATTATATCAGTATATTTTAAAAAGAAGTGATTTTTATTATTATGAACCCTAAGAGAGATCTTAATTAAATGAGCTATTTCAACGTTTCTATTTTTTGGTATTTTTCAACACAATTTTTTTTTGTGTATTTCTTGGAATAAGACGTAACTATCGTATATCAGTCGTAACATTACAGTCCATAGAAAAAGCGAACCATCCACAAAAGCCAAGTTTTTGATATAAATAATTGTCAATACATAGTAAACCAGGTATCAATATTCAATAGTATCAATCTATGGCGCCAAATTATATTTAATTATAAATATCCATTTTGTTCCTGATAATCCTCCTTATCACAAAGCAGTTAATGCAGATGATTTGTAATTTCGACTAGTCAGTATCGGTGAACCACATAGAGAATCTATAAATACTTCATTTTACGACACAACTTACTGCCTTAGTTTGCGAGAAGTTGAAAACAAGATTCGCGTAGAGTCATCGAGCTAATGCAATTCGTTAATGTTCGCAATAGTCTTTATTTAGAATATAGAGTGAATATACAGTATTTTTTGATGTAATGAGTTATTTTTATTATAAATATTAAATAATAATTTGTAATAAATTAAAGAATACGTTCACACCTTTATGTATCACTTATCATGTACAGCCTGCGGTGTGCGAATTGGATGAAGGGCAAAATCAGGACACTTAGTGTCGACAAAAAGTGAAATTCCTCCAGCGCAATATGATCGCGCATCTAAAATTGTACGCGTGCATCTTTCTTTCACTGCCGATTTATACATGTCTTATTTTTGAAGTATATAAGTTAAGCTTTGGTCGTATACGGTATTATACGTTGTTGCCATAGTTTTATGGTCGTTTTAGAGTTTGCAAGTTTTATTACGTATCACACTTTAGGTGATTCGTTTTGTTCAATTTCAATTATCGATTATTTTATTAAATCGATATCGATTTAATAAAACAATCGATAATTGAATAAAAGTATATGCACGCTTTCGGTATTATAAGAGATGCGTTTATTTACCCCTTTGCCTTTTGTATATATTCCAAGACATTTTACATGTTCATGTTGTTTTTTTTTCATGTATCTTAGCAGATATGAATCATATTCTCAAGAAGTAAACACCAGTCGAAGTTAACAAACACCAATTTTATAAAAGATATGAATCATATTCTGAAGAAGTAAACACCAGTTGAAGTTAACAAACACCAATTTTATCAAATATTATCAAAAAAATATTTTATTATTACGCACATCATCACTTAAAAATGGAGACAAATTTATTTGATCTGATCGAAAACTAAGGTATGCTATTGCATTATACAATGCAATTTATATAACTAGAATGACCAAGCGTCACACGATCACGTCTTAAGTGTGCGTCACGTTACGTCGTCTCGTCACGCCGCCATTAAAGTAACTTTTGTGGCGATTGGATTAACAGATTTTAATTTTTGTTTTTTTTTTTTTACGATTGTACGTACGTTTTCCCTACTTACTTTTTTCTCGGACGTACTAAGGGGTGCACCTATAGATATCTGCTAAAACTTCGTTACATGATCACCCCAGTCTGTCGACCAGAAGATTAGTATTAATTAAGAACTTAATGTTAATTGAATGTTAATAAAGAAATTAGTGCTACCCATGCGACGCCGGGGTGAGTCGCTAGTAGTTTTTTAAATGGACTTTAGTGAATAATTGCTACGATCAAGTTTTTTTTTTTAATTATAGGTTCAAGCCAATTTAAACAATTAAAAAAAATGTAAAAAAATACATATAATAGCAATGTAATACATATATTGATATTTAGGAGTTTGATCCATCATTTGAATACGTTAAAGCACTTTTAAAAGCTATTTTCTGATTCTAAATAATGTGCATGTACATCTGTAACTTTATTTCAATAGAAATTATTTTATATTTGTAATATCTATTTTAATCCACGTATATTACAACCATCAGAGGTGCCCGCATCCGCGGCGAAAGAGAGAGAAGAATTCGAAAAAGAGAAATTGAGACTGCAGGGAGAATTGGACGGCGTCAAAAACCGTCTCAGCAACGCACTGAACTATCAAGAGGAATTGGAACAGCGTAATACGGCAGCCGAAGAGAAAATAGCGCATTTAGAAGAAGTTCTGGAGGTGCGTAAATTGTATTTCGCTTTACAGAATGAGCGCATTATAAAAATAGATTTCAAACGACGATTTACGTGGAATTTTGTAGTCTTTGTAACAGTTATCCGGATAGCGAAATAGATATGTAGCGAAACGATATGTTATAAATTTTTTGATGCGAAACATCTACACGCGCGTTGGACTGGGTTAAAACCAAGACGTCTCAAAATTCAGGAGATGTTTGGTTTTGGGCTACAGCATCTGCGCCTAGTGCTCTGCGCAAGTAGAGGTGTAACGCGTTGGCATGAGGCAATACCAAGGGTCTCACAATTTGGTGACGCTTAGTTTTAATATACGCCGTGTGTGTCCGATCGTATATTTCCTCCTGTGATGAAGCTTTTTTATAACAATAAACAGTGATTTCTATACACAGTATATATTAAATAAATCTATATACATATTATGTAAAATAAACACAGTGTAGAACAGTTTTGATGTTTCACATCTACCGGGTGTCCCCTGACGCACTCATTTTTATTTTATAATTCTTGCGTAGTTTTGCAATATCCAGTATCACTTCCTTTAAGAGCGTTAACACCCGAATGTCGGTGAAGGATCTTCAGGCTGTTATAGACGTGTGCTCTCTAAAAACACTGGGTTGACATGAATATCGCGTCCTATTACCTCCTTGAACGTGACACTTCTCCGGTAATGCTACGTGGTACAATCTGTGTTACACAATTATTATCATGTACAGCTCTAAAGACAGAACATCCAAAAGGCATGGACAGAACCACATTACTTTTTTCAATATCATTAAATAAAAAAAACAAGATATTTCAGTATAGAAATACAGTTTTCACTACAACTTGCAATGTGTGGGCTGCTCGGTATTGCATCATCAATTAATGACAATATAACAAATCACATCTGTAATTAATCTTCGTAATAAACTTTAGTTTGAGAACTTAAATTATAAAAACAATGTGTCTAAACCGAGATTGGTTTCGAATTACCACAACGTTTGCACAACAATTTTTTTGCATGACAATGCACGCGCAATGCATTTTGGTAAGCGTATTATTTGCGAGCTTCGAGAGTATTCTTTGCCCCGAAAGATCTGTTCAATTTGCGCTGTTTTCATTAGCGAGACTTATTTAAGTATACCATTTTGTTATTTTTTAACATACAGCATTATCAGAGCATATGTTTTTTTACCTTTTACGCGTACTGTATAGATAATTACCCTGTCTGTAATATGACCGAATGGTCAATGCAAAACCTTGTTTTAAATCGTAACCTGTGTTGAATTTTCGATTTTACTATGGGATTTGGTTTTAACAGTTGTGCGTAGACGAACTATAGCATATTACAATCCTTAACCTTTATGTTACTATGACATTGAACCGTTTCCAATAAGAACAGGAAAAAATAACACTCGGCCGATAAAACACTCGAACACTGCACATTTTATATTGTAAACAACGAGAATTATCGCTGCACAATACGTAAATATTATTATCGATGACACTTCCCTATACACATTATTTCATGACCGTATTTTCTTTCACAATTATTTCCTTATTTATTTCTTTTTTAATTTTTCCATACCCCATACAGGAAGCGGAGAACAACGCCCTTCGCACGAACCGTCTGGTCGAGCATCTGAAAAGCGAAAAAGAGTCCATGCAAAGCGAAGTCGACGAGCGCGGCGTGCTGATGAAGAACCTCGAGGAGAAGGTGAGGAAGATGAGACGATGATGAAGAACTGTTTAAATGAATTCATAATTGATTAAAAAATCACTTTTTTTTATTATTCAACGAATTTTAATTTTTCGATTCATATTGCGACAGCTGTCAACGTAATCGTTGTGGACCACATTTGTAATTAAATTAAAAATCTTTGGTTTTTCGATTCCATTTAGGGGACTAATTGTAATATATATTACATAAATTGTGATATAATGTATGCGTTAAAATAATCGACGACTTAAAAGATCTATTCTGTTTTTTATAGTTTGTAACGAATTCCTTTTATTTTATTAGTTGAGGATGTGTAAGGGCAAAAGGAACGACCGCTTATACCATCATCCGCATAATTATGAAAATTATGCGGATGATGGTATATCATCATTTAAACGGAACATCTTAATTACTGTGATAATGATGTTACTGGTTCTTTTCGATGCGGTCAGATGAACAAAATGGATAAAACATTGGAACGCAAAGAGAAGCAAAACCGTGATCTCGCCACGAAGCTGGAGGCTGCGCAGAAAGACCAGGAGGCCGCCAACGCACGCGCCGCCCAGTTTCGTGACAACCTAGATCAAAACAATAAGGAACTCGAAAAGACGAAGCGAGCCCTTGCCGACACCAGTAGGCTGTATAAGGTGATGATTTGCTATCGTCGTATATTCTAAGTTTTTACAAAGCATTAAGGTAGTAATGATACCTTTATTTTCTATAATTCTTTGCCTTTAAAGTTCAAATATAGTTGAAAATTTTATATAAAGTTATTTGAGGGGTATAATTATTGTCTGGGGTGTATAGTACGGAAATTTTATTCGATTCCTGCATAAAACTCTCGGCAGTTAAGAATCGAAATCGTTTAATTTTTAAACGAGAACTTAACCAGTACTCGTGTGGCCGCTCATAATTTTTCTACCCGTAATTTTCTGATCCGTCCAATAATCCATATCTATCTGCTGATCGTGAAACCGACGAAGTTCTCATTTTTCCTTCATAATAAGGTGTATTTTTTTTCGTAATTCTTGTGCCTGAAAGATTGAAAGTGAAAACTAACTGTTCTACCAGTGCATAGAACAGAAAGCCCATTGTCACTACCCGTCAATGACTACTTCAATGTAAAATAATTTTTATTAACTAATAGAGAATAGATACAAATAAATAAAACCATTGATTTCATTTTATGTGAATCAAATCGTCCTTAAAGTTATCTAACAGACTTTAAGAATGTAATCGTAAAAAAAGAACTCTATATGTATCTATACACACTTGTTTACGATTAGAAGCTTCATCGAGTAAATCGTAATATATGTTTTAGAACTGGAAGCGACCTTCATCGAACCTTAGACGACAAAGTTATTGTTTCCTTCATACGCATCATCTTAGATAACCAGCGGCGACCATAAACATATTTTAATATCAATATCGACCCAATAACCACGACCTAGCCACTGCATTAGCTACAAAGTAGCTAATAGAACATGCTTATAAATAGGAATGCTTGTAATTGTTTCTTGAATACAACATGAACACGTTTATCGAGTAGTTTTACTTTTATATTTCTGTTGATGTATTTTTTTTTTGTTTCAACTAAATAGATT
The DNA here is from genome assembly GCA_005406025.1 of Eumeta japonica. Lineage (NCBI taxonomy): Eukaryota > Metazoa > Arthropoda > Insecta > Lepidoptera > Psychidae > Eumeta > Eumeta japonica. Next base: position 173,419 of record BGZK01000801.1, on the reverse strand, counting down.
AGCTTGCGAAATCCGTCTATACATATACCACGAGATGGACATTTATAATGTAGAAGAAAATGCAACAATTTATAATCAATAAGAAACATTGATTTGCACACGTGACAGGGGGTCTCTCAACGAAGGCTCCAAGCTGAGGAACGAACTGACGAAGCTTACGAAGCAAGGCGCGGCGCTGACCAAACGCTACCAGCTGCTGGAACAGAACAAAGCTAAGGCCGACAGCGAGCGGTAGGTGGCGCACTACTACGTAATTTTCCGGGATTATTTTTATTGCCCTCTTCCTTTTGGTACCTTGCTTACAGTGCGTATCTATTAAAAAAAAATTGCTTACCCAATCAGCTTTTATAAATTTCAGGTGGGAGCAATTTTAAAAGTTACGTCGACGTCTTGATACGGACGTAGGTTTATTGCTTTTATGTGCGTAAATTGCAAATGTTTTCAATAAATAAATATTAATAAACACAAATTACGATCGATGACGCAAGCGCATATGAAATTAATTATGAAACGATGAAAAACTTAATTTTAATGAAGATAAATGTATGTATATTTATACATATTTAATGCAAATCTAAAAAAAATCAATAAATTTAAAGTCATGTTGATATGTACTTTCCAAATTGTGAAAATGTTATAAAAAAAAAGAGACGTTTAAAATGTAAATTGTCAACAATCCATCGACACAACATATTGCACCGGAACGAGCATGAGGTGAGTCAATACATTATCGTCGCCTTATTTTGTTTTATGGAATACAAAACAAATTTCACCCGGGCAAAACCGGATCTGAGAAGAACCTGAATAGATACACTAGTAACAAAAAAAAATATCTCCTCGTCTGTCCGCTTGAAATTCTCTTGAGTCGTAAGTGACAACGCATGCGAAATCAAGCGAACATACTGGTTAAATAACAATAATATCTTCGGACATAGATACATCACAATCTGGTCCCAAATTAAGCAACGAGGCTTGCACTATGGGTACCAGATGGTTGATATAAAACATATATACTTTTTTTTTTGTAAATATATACATATAATACATAGAAACACCCAGACTCGAGACAAACATTATTTTTAATCAAATAAATATAATGTTTGTTTTGCCAATTTAACAACAATTGGCTTAGCAAAAAAAAAAATAACAATAACCGAAGTAAAAGCTTGAACTTGCGATTTTATTCGCCTAAGACGAAAAGATTTACCTCAAACACAACGTACCGTTAATTTACAACCTATTTATAAACTCCGTTTGAAAATTCAACTTACGTTATAGATTACAATATAGATTTGTTGAATTGGTTGGTTCAATTACAATTATTGGTGAATGAATCAGTTTAACAATATAGTTGTGTCAAATTGGAACAGGCAACGTCCAGTGCGAATTATAAACGCGCCAATATAAAATCTTACTGATGATTCACACAAATATTAAATTTATACAAGTCAATTAGAAGTGTTGCGGGAATAGAACCCACGTACCCAGCGCAGCAAGTAGGGTCACTACCAACTGCACCAATCAGGCACCAATGCATAACTCGTGACGACCCGTATAATTATTATGATTTATCGATTTCGGTAAACGAAATACAATAACAACTACAAGATTAGGTAGCGCGTGTAACAACACTACTGAATGCGTTCCAGTGACCGGCTGCGTCAGACCCTCGCTGTCATGGAGCGGGAGGTGATGCTCGACAAGAAGCAGGCGGAGGCCGACCGCAGGACGATGGAGAACTTGGCGAGGGAAAAGGAGATAATGAGTAAAAATTTGCAGACGATCCAGGGTTAGTGAAAATTAAGAACTGCTTTTAAGTGACGACACTGGGCCAAACATGATACCCTTTCATTCATTGCGTTCGTATAGCGCATAGCGATAGTGCTATATAGAGAGACTGTTTTCTAGGGCATCATGCTAGGCCCGCGGAGCCATATTTGATATTGGTGTTCGAGCTCTAAGAAAGAACTTTATTACATTTTCTACTTTCTAGCATATTTAAGAAACGGTCGCTGGTTAAGAGAAGCGCTAAAGAACTTCAGACTAATAAAAAGTATAAATTAAAAAAAAATCGTATTCTATTTTCTTTTATAGTATAGGGGATAACGAACATTTGGTTTATTTGAAAATAAATGATCACCCTTCCCCCCACAAACGTCCGCAACATTGTGGGAAGTTACCGATATATTGCCGTTCAAAGACGATGGACGGGGTAAGTGTTATACGGATGATTCCATTCTAATTGTTATTTTTAATGTCCTGTATTGTTTGTTCTCATTGGTCATTAATTAATAATCCATTAATAAAATTTTTGTGTTAGTTGGATAATTATAAACATATTTCAACATTATTTTTATATAATATAACTTGCCGCTTAGAGAAAACTTTTATTATATCACTGTCAGTACCATGTCATGTCTACTTCTAGAATTTACCCGTAAATTATGTATTTTTTTGTCACAATAAATAATTTAAAACAAATTATCTCATAAATTCTAATATTTATGATCAAACTGAAAACAATTCACACTTTTTTGTGAAATTAAATAAATTAGATTGAAGTTGCTATAAATTATAAACTTAATCGTTATAATTGTTGTTAATAATTATTAATATGTTAAATAATTGTTATAAATGGGTTTAAAAATATTATAACAGAATTTATGAATAAATTTGATAATTTTCTTCAAGAATTTCTACGAAATTTATTTTATGTAAGTACCGTGGATAAATGAGTCAGCACCGCGGAACGGTAAATTTGAAATTTGTTTCTCGTTCTTAACGCTTTGAAACTGTCGTAAAATCCTTTCAGATTTATATTTTTACAGTAAAATAGATGAATAATATGCATAAATAAGTCAAAAAAGTTTCATTTCAAAATCTTGAAGTTTTTAATAAAAAAAATCACAGAACGGAATCACCCATATATGTTTCAAAACACCACAGATGAAATAAAATTGTGTTCTACAAGTTCACTAAGAAAATAAACCACTAAGGTCTTTCTTTAGAGAAAATAAATATTTTAGGAAATAACAGGTTTCACAAACAATAATATGCATATCATTACTTACAATTCTTATAATGTGCTCGAAGTATTTTTTAAAACAAGGTTAAAAACCGTCAAATATTAGACGTTACCAACAGAGAGTGACCGACAAAAGTTAATCAACATCGAACTTTAGTGCGTTAATGGCACCTACCAAAAGCAAACTTAATAACTCCGCGCCTAACTTATATAAATAGTATATACCGATGGGTTCCGAAGCCCTAGAAACCGAGAGCCCCATGTGTTAAAAGAGAAACGCACATTTTGTCGGTGCCAGATCAGCAGATCATGAGCGATTTTATAAATATTATCGTCTCCAAATAGTGAATCACTTGTATTTATTTTCTTCTGCCTACTCCGACAAGGAAGTTGTTGGGAAATCCATGTTTGGTAACCCAAAATACGCGTAAAATCTGCAACGCACAAATTAATCAATAATTGTGACAACTAATTATGATCAAAACTTAGCTATAAGCTACTGGGTACGTGAGTTGAAGATCGAGCCACTGCTCCCTCACTCTTGTTCAATTTCATTTTGGTCTTCAATGGAACGCCATCTAGGGAATCCGGTGCCCGATCAATTTGTTCGGTAGGTCGAGGAGTTGATTATAGTTATCTCGGCTGTTACATCACACCGGGCATCATCTTCACTGAAACTACATCTGCATCATCTTAGCACGAGGAGTGTCTCTAAAGCGGTCGTGGGATCAGCTATCTCTGCATTTGATTCGTCCCTGTCTGTGTAAAGATCGTCAATTATTTTTTGATCGTCGATAAGCGCGCGCACAGAATTCGGCTAACGTAACCCAAGAATTATAGTTTAAAAAGGCGTTTAAAGTATAATAACAAAATAGAAATAATAATAATAAAATGAAAAGATAAAAATGTATATACTATTATTATAAAACAACAATTCGAAAAGTTGGCAATTTAAGTAAGTCAAAGTAGAAAGCAAAATTGGTGGTATAACAATAAGTATCACCCACCAGTATGTGACGCTTACTGTTATATTGTTGCACCATCAAAAACACGAAAACAAAAAACGAAAACAAACACATAAAAATAACCGTTTTCAAAATATTTAATCGACAAGCAATGAAAACAATAAAGCAGTTCAAGGTTCAAATATGTACAGTTATAGAATGGTTTATTATGGAAATAAATCGATAACCCAATTATTCTTTATTGTACGCTTTAATCACATATCATTATATTCGTATATTAAGGAAACAAACCCCTCACGAAAAACTCACGGTCGCAAAAACAGAATGTTTCCGGCAACCTTAGGCTGCGCTTACGCCTGCAACAATTATTGCGAGATTTGATCTCGGAGATCAAATTTTCGACACACTTCCTAATATAAATATTTTCGGCAACAATATTTTGCTAACATACAAAAACTTGAAGTAACAAGGAGCAGTTAAAATTTAATCTAATCGAGTCAAAGCGTTGCTCGTGGCGCCCACTGTGATTTGTGTCGTGATCTTTATTTCGGTGTCAAAACGTACGCGCAAAATGACGGAAACGATATGACAGAAAAATAATTGGTTTCAACAATAAACTTTAGATGTTATTTAGAAATGTTAGCTTCGACATGTTTTACGAATAAGAGGTTGAAAAATTTAATAAAGCAAATTAAAAAAAAAACAATACACATGGGGGCGTATTAACGGAAGATTTTAATTACACTGTGGAACGAATTTCTAAAAGATTAGAAAATTTTTGAACACAAAGTGCGTATGGAAGAGTAGAAACGATTTCTACAATAATTATGTTTATGCAAAATGTTAATTTCATTACTCGGAATTTATTATCGTACAGTCAATGTAAAGCACGAATACAATGATGAGCACTTACAATATTTTTGCACCAAGAATTTATAACTAGATGAGGAATAGATCATTACTTATTCGGCTGTTGATGTCTAAAAATGAAACAACAGCAAAAAGAAAATCAATCAAAAAATTTTCAATATATTTTCCTCGCGTCAAAACATTTATTTGTAATTTATAAAAAAAAATGAACCACTTTTTTAATTTTTTCTTCCCGTTAATTCCGAAAATTAATAACTAATCGTTGGTAGCAATTAAAAATAATGCCGTGTTGAAATCTCATTAGTTATAGGTACCAAAAGGTATCCACGAAGCAAAATAATTTTAGAATATTTGTTGAGCAAATATGTAATTTGGAATATAAACTATAGCTTCAAAAAAAAAAGGATTTACTTAATTAACAGTGGTCTCATTTAGTGAAAATCGAATATTAAAAAAAAATTCATTACAACTTTCTAATAATGTTAATTTTTTTATTTTATTTTTTTAATTACTTTAATGTAACTCGTATTACCGTTGCATTCACCGCGTGGAATGCTATTTTCAGTGTTCAAAATTCCGACAGTAGCGACATTTTATATTGGAAAGTTCTTTCTCTTTAAGAATTTTCATCTCTTGAATGTTGATAGTGGTCAAGTTATTTGCAATAAGCCCAATATTTTTTTTTATATATTTATTTGTTTATAACTACTACAATTGTTTATGTACAATTACATTTTTTTTCTCACTATAGTCTAGGGCCATTCCGAATCTAATGAGCCTTCACTCGTATCAATTCTCAAATTCGTTAGTACCAGCCATACCACTTATCCAAGTTTTGCACCAGCCCCTACGCGCGAACGGAAATTTCAACTTTTAACCTTACGTCCAAGGCCAGTCGTAGTATTTTCTGTCAGATGACTGTCCCCGAGAAGGAGTCACTAATTAATGACTAGTCTCGCCTCGCCTGTTTGAACATGAAATCAATTTCTTCGTTTATCATATTGAACGATCGCTCTCCCAATTACAATCTAGACCCCGTCTTGTTTATGGTTTAAATACCGATTCTATCATTTGGCGCAATTTCGATTTCGTTCTCAATCCCAATCGCAATCACATTCTCGATCACGATCGCTCATTATATCAATCATACGCCACCACAGTTTCAATCGCAGAGAATGCCGTTCTCATTCTCATCATGATTGACTTGTTTACTCTATTGGGGATAATGATTACTATAAAATCTATATAAGTACATCACTGCTCACGGTCTTATTCCGATGCCATAACACTCTCGATTTTGATCCCGTCGTGGCTCTCGGTCGAAACCGAGGTCCTGGTCCCACTCTCGGTTCTGATTCTGCTTTGACTCAAGTTTCACTCAAGGTCCCGGTGTGCAGGTACCTAAGTATTGACAACAGAATATATTCATTGATAGACTCCTGAACTAAATTTAATTTCTCATTTTGCTATTGAGTGAGTACTGAAGCGCTGTGAGAGTCCACACGCCAGTCCCACTAACTTGGTCCACATTCCTACTAATGCAACAAAATACGTTTTTGAACTTCATACTTGTTCTAGTAAAAAGAAATAGTAACCTAAATCTTACATCTTTATTCATACGACCATGAAAAAGCGTATCCGTAACAAACCGATCGAAATCAGTCAAAGGGTTTCCAAAATTGTTTTACACATGGAGATACAGTTATGCCTTTATATAAAAGTATAACCTACAGTCGCTTTATCCGCGCGGGCACAAAATCGGTCTAGAAATGAATTAGCCTTTCCCATTAAAGATTCATGTTAATTAAAAATCAGATCAAAATCGAAAAACCTTACAGGCTCATAAATGGGATAAAAGTTACCATACCCTTTAAAACAAAAAAAATATGAGGACATCAGTAAAAAAAAACTGAGTACTCGAAACTGTACCTCTCTTTTTTTGAAATGCACTAATTTAAGTTTTTTTCTCAAAATTTTAACATCATTTACAAAATCATTCGATAAAAATATTTCTTAATATAAGTGAACTGCCTTTTTTTTGCATCTTAAAATTTCATTTTGAGAGATCAAACTGGGTGTTGAGAAAATCACTCCTGAGCAGAATTGTATTCTCAATATATCACGGCAACGTATTGTTGCAGCCGAGGCAACTGAAAATTTGAACATGCTGAACATTCAGGAGCAAAACAGGAAAAAGCTGGAACACGAGCTGGAATTGAACGAGGCGCAGCTCAACAAGCAGCGGCTGCTCATCCGCGCGATGCAAAAGGACAAAGACAGGTGTTGTTGTACTTAACAACAATCTACATAATACACAATAAAAATGCTGAAAACAAAGTAGAATCTTATATCAAAAATCAATCTGAAATATAATAATATACAAAAACCATAGACTACATAAAAAGCGAACGAAAACAATAACACCATGCATATCATAAAAGACAATAGATTTTTTTTCTTGAACGTCCAAATAGACAGTATCCGTGGTATATTTCTTCACATACAAATATAAATTCTACATCTTACAATATATACCTCTAGAGTTAAGTACAGAATTCCAATCTAACTGCCCTTATAAATCAAGTTGATTTTCCCAAACGCACTCAGACACTATATTCATAATTTTAAGTAATTATTAAATTTTGTATAACCTTTCTCTTATCGGTCCCTCGCCATTTTTTATACATGCCTTAAATGTACAAACACATCGGATTTTTTTGTTTTATTATGGTTCTACTATTTTATTACATTTATAGATAATATTATCTCATTCCAATGACATCCCAAACTGCATATTAGAATATCATTTATTGTTAATTAGTACACCTTTGTAGTATGTCATACGCACACATCTACACTCAGTTTGCGTGTGGCGGCCATTTTTTTTCCTTCCTGTGTATAAAGGTTGGCCCTAGTCGAGTTCTATTATAATTAGTTTTAAAACGACGACATATGCTTATGGTTACACGCGTTTTAATTACATGAATTTCTTTTCGACATGTATTTAATAATCTATTAGTAATTGCCTAATTAAATAAAAACTTGATACATGACACGTTAACATATACATATCAGTAAATATTAGTTATTACTAAAGTACGTAAGAAGTTCCTTTAATGTAACAAATCGTTATATTAAAGGAACTTCTTACTTTAATAACAAACCTTTAAAGAAAGATATTTAATTTACTCCATTACTAAAATGAAATAGTTATGCGTCGTATACTGGGTGGACAACGAAAGAAAGTCAAATTAATATGTATTAATTTATAATAAAAATTATTCCTTTACTAAAATATAGTCTATGTATGGACCCTTATTATAAATTATGTACACTATTTATGTAATAAATCGAACATTCGTTCTATAATTACAGTCTTTAAGCTTTACGCTTGACAAGTTCTAACTGCACTTTCGATCAATTTGTATTACAGTCAACGCAATAAATAGAATTCAGGAAAACCGTTATGTAACTATTTCAGAATGCTAGAAGAAACTATCGCGCTCAACGAAAAGATCGACGAGATAAACGGTAAGGTCGCCTTCGACATACTTCGTTTTGTGTTATGCTAAAAACTTCCCACTTGGCACGGTTTTTCTACCGACTTTAATGCATTAATTAGATCGACATGCAAGATTGCGGGCTTATCACTAAATTGCTGATGCAGATAAATTCCACCGACGACTTGTTATATTGTTAGCAGAAATAATTAATATATTGCTTATATAATAGTAGTAGCTTTAGCCCGCTGATCCGCTCGTGTGCGCATAAAATGGATTACTTCATCTTTTCAATTTCGCCTTTCACCCTGCTCCCAGTTGTCGTCCCGACCTCGCTCCCGATTCCGATACCAGCCTCATTCCATTTCGTTCCCAATTTTCTAGTTTTGATCTAGATCCTGATTTCAGTCGCGTTCTCAATTACGATTCTGATCTCGTTCTCGATTTCAATCCTGATTCGACGCTGCATTTCGTTCCCAGTTTTGGTCTAGATTGCGATTCCGATCCTACTCTCGATTTCGATTCCTATTCCACCCTCGATTCGATTCCGATCAAATTATACTAGAGAGAGTGTTAAATTATGAAACGATATTACTTCCGTTTTTGATATTAATCCAGGTCCTGCTCGCAATTTCAATCCGGAACCGATGTTGTTCATGATCTTCCCTTGGACATTGCTACTACTGACAAGCAGTAAAAAAGTAAGGAGTACATTCTATGCTCATGCGAGCGTATCCGTGGCCAGAAACTAGCAAACAACAATGATAAGTGGTGTTAATGAAGTGAATTATTTGTTCTCTAGAGTTTGTACTTAAGAATGAAGTGTCCCTATTACAATTTGCTCGAACTAATCCAGTGCATGTTGCAGTGCAATTGTATTTTTAAGTAATTGAAAGATACTAAAGGGTTTTTTACTATTACTTTCACAATTCAAAGGTTTTTTTTTCAAATATAAGTTACTGTCCCGTAAGAACACTGATATTTCGTTGAATAGTTAGGAATTACCATAGACTATAACGTGCGAAATGAGATAAAAGACAATTTTATTTAAGAAATAAATCTCAAATGGTGACAACTTGTATGTAGACTAAATCTCAATAAAACTTGGCCGACCTCGTTCGAAAAATTCCAATATTGATAAAAATCTAAATTATTTTACACTATACTAAAACATGGCCATATATTATTTTCTACACTAAGCAAATAATTTTGTGAATCGGAGCAATGGTTTTAGAGTTATTAGCGCACAAACAGTAGACAGAGATAAGTTGTGTTTTATAATATGCAAAGATATTCCGCAGTTTCTAAAATTCAACCTAAAAATGAAACGCATGTGTTGTGTTGCATATTATATTAATTTTTGCAAGACCTTAGGCTACGCAATAGCTTTAGCGAAATTACTTTACAAAAAGTGAATATATGAACATACCCATAAATAGTAAATTTAGCAATAATATGTAGCAATATTACCTTTGCAGTTTTTATCAGTATATTCAGACTAAGTAAATAATTAATTAATTTCAAAATTTAGACATAAATATAGAAGCGGGTGTAGTTTTTAATTGAAATGTATCTAGATTGTTTGCATATACTAATCATTTGTTCAGGGCTTAGAGAAAAAATAATAGCAAAATTTCGCGTAATAAAATCTTATAACATTTCGTGTGTTTTTCAAGAAATAATAGATAAGCCCCTACCGACGCTTTTCCTCTTTTCGTTACTGTAGGCTTAAAAAATTAAAAAATTAAGATAATATATTTTCTCAATAAAAAGATTTATTATTTTTTAAATGAATTTTTGGTTCCTCAATGATAAAAAAAATGTGCACTATTTTGTTTGTTAAACGAATACAGTACTGTCAAATAGATAATTTATTTTCCCTCAGAATCAGCTTTAATAAAGTTACCACTGATACAACAGTTTGATGGCTGACACATTCTCTGTTTTTCGGATGAGATGCGATTACTATTTTCTTTTGCCGACACTTGAAATACCAGGACCATAAAGAAAACATTAAGATGCAAACATCTTGAAATTATTTCCATAAAATGGTCCAAAATCTTTACCGAAATATTAATAAAAAAAAAAACAACTTTTGTACCTCATTAATGGTTACTAACGTGCGGACATGTGCAGATGAAATGAAGTCGCTTCGAGCCGAAATGCTAGATGTAAAAAAGGCTCTAGACGAAGAAACATTAAAATGCCGCCAGCTGATGACGTCGTTGGATGCGACGCGAGCCGAGAAGAACTCCCTGCAGAGCAGCTACGTCGAGGCCTTGGACGAGATACAGGATTTGAAGCAGAAAATCAAGGTTAATAGCAGTAAACAGTTATAGCTACAACTGCCCTAATCTGGTAGTCGTTGAATGGCCATGACGATGCTACACATCCCTTTTATGACACTTATGGATGTCAAACCAGTCAATTTATCAACCATTTCTGTAAACATAAGCACTAGAAACTATATTCAGAGATTTCAGCAGCGCTATTACGAGTCCGTTGCCCACGCCGTAGAGTTATTTGCATAGAGCATTACTTTCAGCTCTTTACTAAGAAAGAACAAAAAATCTTTGTCTCTAAACAAAAATTGCTTTGTGATATTAATTTAATCGTACTTGGTGTTCAAAAAGTTTGTCCAACCATTCCATTACTATTGTAAATCGTACTTGTACATCACACATATTACTTTGTCGCATTCGCAGTGCTACCGATTATAATTGATTTTAGTGTGCGATGAATTCTGAAAATTTGACGCGACACATTTTCATTGTAGTAATAGGATATAACTATTTATATTAGTAATTAGCTGCCGCTTTCTCAGCACTTATTTGGGAGTTGGTGAAGCAGTTTTATCACTATTACTCAGAATTTCTCACGACTTACTATTGCATCTGGAAGTTTGTTACGTGATACTCTCTCATGATTAAACGACAACAATTTGACTGCAACCCCTTTGTCGTTCATTGTTTGCTGACACATTTCTCTTGTGACGTAATGACAAGGGTGCCATATCTATGGCGACAAAAAAATTACGTCGGCGGCGACATTATAAATGAGAATATGGGCGACATTGGACGGAAGTCGACGACACTGGCTGCAAGACTTCACCAATAGTCACCAACTAAGTGTTCCAGCAAAAGTCTCCAACTTTTAAAGTTTGCCACCAAGATCATATAAGAGAACGTCAATTAATTAGGTGGGGAGTTGAGCGGAGGTCGAGGCAAATATCACGTATTTTTTTTCCACAAAAAACAGTATAAAATTACGAGAAAACTTGGGTTAAATTAAATGAAATATGTTTTTCCATATGTTTAGCCACTAAATTGTGGCTAAGTCGTACACAATAATATTTATCGAGCTAGTGAGTTTCTGTATGCAAACAACAACGGCTTACAGTCTAAGATCCGGCATTATAAAAATGTACCCTCATCTGTTAATTGAATCGAATAATGTTTTACAGGAAGATAACAATATTTTCAATTTATAAGAATAATGTCTGTCACCGTAGAACAATGTCTGCTACTGAAATCCATCCATTAATAAATAAAATTTTTTTTGCTTTTTGAATATGTCGCCAAATCGCCAAAATCCCCTCACAAATTAATGGGTAAGCCCGTCAGCGACAAAACAGCGTGCTTCTAATTTCGTAAGAAACACTGATCGCTTCCTGTTGCAGCGCCGCTAAGACAGCGCCCACACGTTCCTCATACACGCGCGCAGAACTCTGTTCAGTGACCGCAGGCATCTGCTCCTGTCAAGGTTCTTTCCTACGTGAGCGAAGTGAGCGAAGCCGGTCTCGTCGACAGTATGCAACGTACAGATCATCGCCCAGTACTTGATCGGTTCGTGACATCGTAACAAGAGCCGTGCGTCTAAATTTTAGACTAACCAGCTCGCATTATTACTCACTTCGTTGTCAGATTATGAATAAGCCTTCAATAAGCATTTTCAAAAATCTGACTTGAAGAACTTAGAATCAATGAGTTACTTCCACAGATGTCCTTGCCCGACCAACTAGACTGCGAAGTAAAAACATTATCTTGTCGGTTAGGAGCTCTAACTTTTTTAAAATATCGTTACAAGCTTTCTGTGCTTCCTACTTTTCGTTGGTTTCTTAAAGCTTTTTCGAGGGCCAAACGAACATACAAGCTCCCAGAGAGTGGGTGCTCATCGCCGCCCGTGGACACTTGCGATCCCAGAGGAGTCGCCAGTGCTTTGCCGGCCTTCTGGTTAGGAATAGGACATTTGATAGAAAGAGGATTGATAAAGAGGGTGTGGAGTGATGAGGGAGAAATTAGCTACCGAAACTCACACGCACTGAACGAAATGCAGCAGCGGAAAGTGTTACTTCAAATATGTATTCCGTGAGTGAGTGGTTTGTCACCGTTCGAGTCGACTCATTTTCGTGCTACAACCTTAATGACTGCAGGTTTCATAATTACTTTCACATTAATGTCATTTTGAAAACGATTGAAATATTCAGTTTCAGTTTCTTATATACTACAATTGTATCGTCAAATGCAAAACATGGAAACAAATTTTTCCAAAGCTCTCTCACACGATTCAGTTCTTTCAATACGCATCCCTTTTCATATTTAATCTCATTCACACATGTTGTGTCAAGATTGTTCATATTTTTTAATATTAGAGAATTTTTGATTTGTCCGAAATTTACCTAAGGTTTTTCTGTTTTATCCATTTTTGTCTCATCCTCATTATCTCATTCTTTACTTCTTCTTTTTGTATCTTCCTAGATTAATTCAACCCCTTTCAGTTCATCTTCCAAACAGCCCGTTCTTAATTGCACTCCGCTGTTAACCTTTACGGACGATGACACCTTGACTTTGAAGTCATTGAATCTATATACAACAAGATCAAACAAAGAATTATCAAACATTTTGCGTCAACAAACAACTGTTAAAAAGGTATTCAAAAAGTTTGCCTGCACACCACTATATCAAATTGTCAGCGCCGCCACAGTCAAATTAGCATGTCTTTATGAAACATGACGTAGATGAGACGAGATGAATAATAGCATATTTAGAAGGATCGCAAATATATGTTCAAGAGAAGGCATAAAGTTAATAATTAAAATGGCGAAACCGTTTGCTTAGATTCCAAACAGGACGAATTTGTATAGAATGCTAATTATATTGTTTATCGTATTGAAAAACTACGGATAATTTGAAAAAGTAATTTTGCATAAAAAAAAATTAAACTACTCTTCCAAAATTAAGCAGATGACTTCTGTTAAAGGATAGAAATCTATCCAAGGAAATTACCTTAATTACCATGAACAAAAGCTCAAAGAGTTCAATAATTACTTATGGCATGAACTTTTAATGACTCATCTTTAGATTTACGTTTTGAACTACGAGAAAGTTTCACAATACATAAGACATAATTAAATAAAGAAATTTTCATAAGACAATTTATGGACTAGAAAAATTAAAAAACATGGCGTAGCGCTATTTTCATTTTGATAAATAGACACCAAACTTTTTTTATTGTACGAAGAAAACTATACATACCTACACGTATTTCGCTGATCAAATGTCGAAATATAGTCCTTGTTGTGTACCTAAGGGATGTCGATAAACAAAGACAAAATCAAATAAAATACATTTATACTTTATTTCAAAAAACTTACACTGGCTTTTTTGTTACTGTTTTTTGCAATTCCTAAAACAGCAATTCGAATTCTAATTATATTTCTATAAAGTTAAATCTACCGTGAGTTATTTTACAATATACAAAACTTCGTACGCGATGCCGCGATACGCATAGATATTATGCGTGTTCACCTTCCACGTGCACATCATATACAGCGCATTAATTTTTATTACATATTTGGCAGATGATGGCATATCAGATCGAACAGCTGAAGGAAGACATAACGGAAAAGGAAACCTCACTGAAAAGCTGTCAATCGTCGCTAGGTAAAAGCAACAAGCGCGGGGACCAACTGAAAACAGAGCTGCAGGCCACACAGAACAAGCTGAGCGACGCCCGCACAGAACTCGCCGCCATGACGCAGGAGCAAGCGCGACTCAATAAAATTATTATGGTGATTACCGATCCAATGTTCAAGACTTTTTAAGTACGTGTGCTTTGCAACAGCCAACTACCTTACGATCCAGGAGATCTCACAAAAAAAACCCCGTTTGGAAAAAAGGTTAAATCAAAGTATTAAAACACATTAATACTATAATATATATATCGAAAAATATCTGCCCTGTGTCATGCTTACCAAGTAAATATTCACTTGAACTAATATTACTTTTGAATATCAAAGTACTTTTCTTAATGATATTTTGCATTTTATGAAAATTGTTCTTGACATAATACGAGTAAAATTTGAGTATAAAACGAAATGTGCATGTGCACATGTGGCGAAAAGCTGAAGTGGTTGCCTAAACATTTTTGTGGAATGACTGTTTGCTTGTTTATAATTTTTAGTTCGTTTTAACTCAGGTCGGCTTTTTTATGAGTCTCTTATGGTTCCGTACCCAAAGGGTGTCAACAAGACCCTATTACTAAGGCCCTGCTGTTCATCCGTCCGTCTATCACAGACCTCTGTCTTTTCAACCGTAATAGATAGAGATATGAAATTCTCACAGGGTGTGAATTACCATGGCCGGTATAATAACAAATAACAAAACGAAAATCATTTAAAAATCCAAGGGGATCCCCATAACAAGAAACGCATTTTTTCGGAATATTTACTCGATCTTAATCATCTTCAATCGTAACCAATTCCCGTTTTTCAGTAACTATTTTTTAAAATATGTAGTGTTGAATATTGTACAGTGGTACAGAACCTTTCGTGTATGAGACCGACTCGCACTTGGCCGATTTTTATAAACATGCAATATGTCATGGTTTAAATTTTTTTCAATTATTGGTAAAACTCGAGCTTAGTAATGTTGTCATTTGAGAAAGTTTAGTAACTCCCTCTAATAACAGATACTAAGTTCGGTACGAGGTCCGAACTGTGTGTAAAATGAAGTGGCAAACTTCACTTTTTAGAAGTCAAAAATAATTATATCTTATTCACGTTCTGAACAGACGCACTGTCATAAAGAGAGAGAATACAATTTCTTGAACGTCTCTTCCGAAATTTTTCAAAAAATTGAATCCGTTCCGTAGAAAAAAAGCGCTTTAATTTTTATTGACGTTTCTCGCCCGCTTCGATTCAGCTCGTTTGTTGTCGCCTTCAAATATTCTTCCGTAAAACCGTTGTCTTATCTCTGGTATCCATGTTTCGTGTCCTGTCACAACCATAAGATGCGTATACGTCACTAAAGAGCATGCAGCTCTCTGGCCACAATGTTGTATACAGCATTTGACCATTCTGTGACCATTTTTTTTCTTGCACTAATCGACTCGAGCCTGATTATATTCTGATATAAATTTCAGAAAGAAGAAAGAAGGATCCAGCTACAAGAAAGTTTTAAGAAACTAAGTATTAAGATACATACTTAAATGTTTTATGGATTTTTTTCTGATCTACTTCTTTTGCGGCGTTATAAAAAAATGTTGAGAGTGAATTTTTGTTGGGATAACACGAAGACTCTACATTGTGAAGTTCCCGTAAGCGGCTTAGCGAGCAATTTCAGACCCCTAATAACTGATGTGCCAATAATGTTTTCCACTAGGTGGCGCCTATAATTATAATAAATTAATAATAATTTGTAAGTGCCTCGTTGCCTGTTGATTGGCATTATTTCCCGCTCTTTTTCAAAGTTTACCCTTAGATCACCATTTAAGTGCTTTCACAATACTAGCCCCTCTCTAGCTCTTTTCTCTATAATTATTAGTATAGTAACCTCAGTACTTATACTGCTATGCCGGACGCCCGCGCGTTCACACATTCTTTTTTTTTGTATTCCACTCACCTTGTCTCCAAATGACTTCTTGTCACCAATCTCTTCATAGGTGACACATCAATCTTCTTCAAGTATCCACCTGGCAGTTACTTTCAGCAATCGCACTTGAATACTGGTCGTCACGAATATCGTTGTGGGTAAAAAAAACCCGATCACGACTTGAGCATAGTAACGTCTTACTGCTTATAGATATAGCATGATTTTTTTTTCAAATACTCATCTTCGAAGATGTGTAATTTTGTCGTGAAAAAAGAACTATTAAAATCATAGAATAATTTATCATCTTAGATTTTTTTATATCAATTTTATTTTTGCTACTTACAACGAACTACAGTAAAAAACAATTCTCTGCCATGAATATTTTAATCGATAAATCACATTTGATATTTTTAAAAGTATAATATTCACAATTTAACATCTATACTCAGATACGAGTGCAAAACTTTTAGCGCACTCTAGGTAAGACAAAGATTGGCTTGCTTAATGCGCAGTAATAAATTGCTGGGATGTCTGGGTTTAATTCGCAGCTATAAACATTATAGTAACTCGAAGATTGGAGTAACGAAAGATTAATAGTTTTTGTTCTATTTGAATATTTCTTATAGACGTATAAATTTATGTTCTATGGTGAAAAAATCATTCGTCGCGAACAATTAACGTCCAAAAATAATTACATAACCTAAAACTGTAAAGAAATACGACCAAGAAGTATATACGTCTGATGGAATAAACGTCCATCAAAATTATGCAACAGGGCCGGACTGTGAGCAAAATTTTTACAGCAAAATGTCATCGAATTAAGATTGTAACAGGATGCAACCAGACAGTTTTTATTTCTCGTATACTTGTGTTTCCCACCGTTTTCCACCTTCAGTTCAAACACCTGCCGTTTTCGCAATCCGTTCGCTTTGCGATGGCGATAAATATAATGATAAGAACCGACACTTGTCATGGTAGGTGTTTGATCTGAAAGTAACTTGCCTCATGGCCTATTTGATGTTGCGTACTTTAAATCAGTGGATGCTTTAATCTCTATGTTTACGCTTTTGATATTAAAACTATAAGTATTATACACAGCTATGTTTTGGTCTAATTAAGTATACGACAAATAAATGCACCCGTTTCATACGAAATTAAAATTCTATATAAGTATATTCATTAAGGTGATACTCCACGCTAGAAAACTAAATAGCTGTTATTTTTACAAAATACATACATTAATGCCTACTTACGATATCGTCATCTGTTACAAGCCTACGTTGACGTTATCGCGAGCAGAAATCACCATCTCATCGTAATATCGTAAAGTCCACGTGTCGAAAAACGTAATCAGCGGAAATCGACTTATACGGATTTGCCACCACTGATCCTAGAGAATGTATGCCACAATGTACAACGAAAGTAAAATTCCTAACATACATCGAGCCAACGAGGTAAATGACGGTTCTGATTCTCATTAAAGGAGATCGTGTCGCAATATGACACACGACCTGCAGTAGTCCAGAGATTTATAGGTCGATAGGTGGTCTAGAGGTCAATAGTTCAGAAGTCTTTGGAAGATGTCTTCCAAACATGGACCGGGCGTCCATTTTCCGAGGATCAGTCAACGGGGCGTTAGAACATGACGGGTCGTAGGTATATAGAGGTAAATAAGAACGAGATTTGTGTTAAAAAGATATTTTTTGTTTTAATTCTCAGGAAAGCGACGCGGCACGGAATAAGCTACTGAAGCACGTGGAAGGGCTAGAGGGCGAGCGGGACGTGCTGGGCGCGCAGCTGGTGCGGAGGGGGGACGAGTTGGGGTTGCTCTACAAAAAAATAAGGCTTCTCGAGATCACATTGCACAGAGGTCATTTTATTATAGTTGTCTGTATTTGTTTATGATTATATCGTTTGAAGTCATTCATTAGCATAAAATTAACCACGATCCTAGAAATCGTATTGTTTTTACTATATTACCTTTTATCTTTATAGAAAATGATAGTACTTTTTTAGTTGCGTACTATTTAGTAACAAAATTATTCATCTCAAAATAAAATTTAAATTAATAATGAACCTTAAATATTTATCAATTACACATCAATTATGTAATAATATGACAGTTTGTAAAAACATCAAATTAATGATTTCGTATAGTTTGTATTTTATTTATGAAAATTCACCAAAATGATTAATAAACAATGGATTTTCATGCCAAAAGCTTATAAAAAGTTCTAAATAAAATGTAAATCATTACTGGTCCGTCTGCAGGCGGCCGCCAGTACGACCGCCGCATGGAGGACATCCGCCTGCTCCGCCTGGAGATCATAAGGCTGCGCAAGGAGAAGAACCTGCTCTCAAAAGGCATAGAGAATATGACGGACTTGAGACTTGAGGTGCGTCAACGGACCGGCCTTTTGTGGATGTTGTGGTCGAATTTTAAAAGTGAGGCTGAACATCTGACCTGTTTCCGTCTACTCTCGACGCATGGTCAAGCGACACGGAGCGCGGAAGTCGTTTCAAAGTTTATAAAATCAAGTCAGAAATTCATTGCCACGATTAAAAACTGAATAGAGAATTTTCTATCCGTATACAGCTTAAAGGAAACTACATTTCTACTGCGAAATGTAATTGAATTATGCCTTCCTAAAATCAATTTCATGTCTACTAATATGGACACGGCCCTTCCCACGGAAATTCTTCAGACTATTTACGACGAACTATGAGAAATTTCGTAATGTAAGGGCATTTCCTCACTGTGACCATTCAGTCCCTGATCGCCACTCGAGGACCTTCATTCCCTAATGGCTGTCAGTTCTATGAAC
The DNA here is from genome assembly GCA_005406025.1 of Eumeta japonica. Taxonomy (NCBI): domain Eukaryota; kingdom Metazoa; phylum Arthropoda; class Insecta; order Lepidoptera; family Psychidae; genus Eumeta; species Eumeta japonica. The sequence continues at coordinate 154,363 of BGZK01000801.1, read as the reverse complement.
GACGTGGTCTGCCCAATGCCACTCTGATTTGCTGATATTCTGTGAGTGAATGGTATAAGATTCTGTTTTTATATTTCTATAATTAGTTAAATAATATTGTGATTCTTCTTGCGAAATTTAGTCGAGTCTTTTAAAAGACTTGCCAATTTTTATGCATTATTTTTTTTTGTATTTTGCGCCAGGTATTCAACATCGAGCGCGAGCTGGCCCGCGAGCGTCTGAGAGTCAAGGCCTTGGAGCAGGCGGTGCAGACCCCTTTGAACGTCCACCGCTGGCGGAAGCTGCACGCCACCGACCCCGACACGGTTACACTCTACCAGAAGATGAGAGTGTTGCAAAAGTATGGGCTATTCATTTCTATTTACACCTGTCATTCTCAAAGACGAAAATCGGTGTATACAAAACATGTCAATATGGACGGCGAGAGTGACCGCACGTCAATTTCATACCGAAAGATCGAAATAGATAGGTATGAATAGCCATACGTAGACGGTGTAGTTAATGTATGAAAAATGGTTTCGGGTGCATTACAAATGTAAGTGGTGACTAGTTAGAACCGTCATAGTGTTGTCGTAGAATATCAAACGGATTCAGTGACAGCCTGAATCACATTTATAGCGATGTAATAATAAATATCAATAATTTAAACCATGAAAAATAAACCATGAACAAATATAGGCTTTTAAGTCCATACATACCAATTATTAAAAGTTAAGTGGGATTAGAGTTATACAACGCACGAAACTTTGCCGCTCTGAATTGCCTGCGAATGATGCAATGCGCAGGTTTAACACTCCCCGACTCTTTCTTCTTCTCCCCCGCGTTCCTATTTCACGCTATTGAAACGCTTTCATGACTAACTTCCCAACGGCAGAGTTTCGTGTGTTGTACTGAACCTGGTACTTAGGACAAATGGAAGAAACGGACATCATAAGACGATCTCCTTCTTCGATCTGTACCTGTTTGTTTTATTCATCTAGGAATCAATTATACATTTTTAAATTATGTTCTAGGTTTGACCAAAATTCACATATCGTTCATAGCGTAATCTAAAATATCAGAATTATTGGTGTTAACGACGCGCGCAGTTAGAGACACTCGTACAGTTCGACATTGCAAAAAGATTTTTTAAAGTAACATTATTTTTTTTATGTTACAGACACATAATGAACGCTAATAAACCGTCACATTAATGATTTGCACTGAATGCCCACAGAAAAATCCTGAATCAAAACGAAACCCTATTCCATAAAGATCGAGAACTCAAAGAGACGCAAAACTTATACAAGGCGGTCAAGGATGTGCTTGCACAACAACCGAGTCCTGATATAAAGGTTGTAAATCAATTTTATTATTAATTTGTTATTAATGTTACAAACATTTAATTTTTCAACATTTTTACGTATCAATTGTGTTTTGAAGTCGACTGATTATTATAAAATATAATTTCAATATGCATTTAGCGATTCAGAACAAGTTTTCCCATTTGTACAATAATCGGTTTTACCATACGCTAACATGTACTCCTCATTAGCTATAATAGGAAACTTTTATAAAAGAATTATATTTCCTCAATTTCTATAATTCAATTTAGAAAATAAGGTTCTAACTATACTTAATGCCTACGAAATATTAATAATTCGTATATCTTATTACAGCTTTTAAGGTGGGTAGTATTCACCGAGAGTGTCTCATAAGCGATATCAGTTGTCATAATTGAAATTTATACGCTTGTTTTTATATATGTCGTGTAACCTAATAAAAGTCTCTGGTTCTATGAAGAATACAACTGTTTTTTTTTCTTTTATTGATACTGTCCGTGCTAATTGACGAAGCAAGATGTTTTGATAATGAAACTTATGAAGTACAATAAATATGACATTGGTTTATTGTTGAGAATTATTGGAAACAAATTATATTACGGCCACGGAAGCAAGATCATAGGTGAAACTGAGTAGATACAGTCAATGACCGAATAGAACAGCGTTGGATCTTCCGTTGTAGGAGTGATTTGACGCTGGTATATCATTCGCGTTCTGGTCGCCCATCTGTATGGGATATTGAGACTGCGAAGGAAGCAGTAGATAACCAAACTAGTACCAGCATTCGCCGATTATTGGACCTTCTAAAGACACCACACATCGCTTCTTAAAACCATTAGATATAAAATTTGTCGAATAGTGCTCCATGAATTAAACAGTTTCTTATCCTGCCAAAAGATCGTTGTGTTAAACGCATTGTTATTTGCGAGGAAAAATGCATTTATCTAAACAATCCAAACATGAAAAATCATTTATTAGACTAAGGGCAATCACCTGAATCCGTCGTAAATAAAGGTCGACTCGAGGCAAAAGTCGTTTTATATGTCTAGTGGGATTATGAAGGTTTAGTGTACTCTGAAGTGATTCCAGATGGTCGAACTATCACTACCGAGATAGGTATATTGTGAACAGCTGTTTCGAATATATGAGGTTTCATCACAGAAATATCCAGGTTGAGTAAACCGAAAACAGGTGCTCTTACAACATGACAATGCTAGACTACATACTGCAAAAGTTATTTAGGATAATATCAAAGAACTTGGTGCTATTGAACTCCTACCACATTCAGCATTTAGTTCGGATTTTGCATCGTCAGACTACTATTTATTCAGATCCATGGCCAAATTCTTCGTGGAGAAAAATTTGAGTCTAAAAAGATGTTGAAAGTGCAGTGCGAAAATTGTTCGCATCTAGGCCCAAGGAATGGATTTACCAAGGTTTCAGAGAATTAGCTGAACGTTGAGCTAAAACCATAGAATACGATGGATTATACTTTCAATATTAAGACTTTCTTTTTGGATGATTATTTGTGATTATAATAATGTTCACAAAGTAAACATTAAAAACCGACAATATTTATGAGACACCTTAAGACTATTCAAAAATTATGAATTACTTTATAAATAGCCCAGAATGAACTAAAAAGACAACGGACGGTTTCATTCCTTCCCTTGGCTACAGTTGACATATTTATTGTAATAACCCTTACCATTAATTGCATGACGACTTAACTGAAATTAATAGCACAATAAAAATACGGCTATTTGAAGTTTTTAAATTTTTACCATATAAACCAGTAACCCGTTCATTTTTTTTTTGTTATGCATATTTTGGGACGTTATTAAAAAATTATGAGAATGAATTTTTATCGGGGTGACACGAAAACTACAGTATGAAGTTGCTCGCAAGCGGTTCAGCGAGCGACTTCAGACCACTAATAACTGATATGTCAAATGATCGAGCTAGAGGAGTTGCCATTATCAAAATATGGACGATATTACTAATATCATTACTCCCAATATTGATATGGACAGACGGAATTAGCAAATTCAACAGTGGCATCAGTCTGTTAGTTTTGTATATCTAAATATAAAATGGAAGATGACAATCAAATCAAATCAAAAATATCTTTATTTCGTAGGTAATGAAATTACACTTGAAATACGTCATTAATAAATTCTTTACCACCCATTCCAAATGTTGATTCATCTAAAGAAGAATGGGCAAGAAACTCCGGGGTTACTCTTATTACTCATCAATACAAAGGATTGAGTAATTAATAATTTAGTCGACATTTAAAAATAATATGAAGGAACCTGATAGCCGAACAGTTCAATCTCATGGGCTTTTTTCATTACGATATTCAGACACGGTATAATAGCCCTTGCCGTATAACTTTATTTTAACGAAAGGTTCAAACTCATAAAATGGCAAATTATGAATTTCAGCTGGTATCTTATTATAAAAGCGCGCACACAGCCCCATAAATGTTTTGTTAACTTTGCTTAGACGGGTCTTATGAGCAGCAAGATCGTTCTTATGGCTAGTGTTAATGTTATGGATGTCGCTCCTTTTGTGAAACAATTCTTGTTATATTATGGAATGGTTCTTGACGTATACTAGGTTTTCGTATTTGTATTGTTATGCTAAAGATATGATATTAATTTCCTTAATTTTTTCTCTGAGAGATGTCAGTTGTCTCAAATATTAAACAGCACGAATAACTCGCTTCAGCACCACGAAAATTGTGTTAACATCGGCTGCGTGACCCTATAACAAAATTCCATGGGTCATGAATCTATGAAAAAAACTGAAATAAACTAGTCTCGCGGTGCTTTCATCTGTAGTTCGCCGAATTCATTTGACTGCATGTGTTGCAGAACCAAGTCTTTTCGTTAAAACGTGACTTAGCATCAAAAGTGAGACCAAGAAATAAGGACGTGTTCACAATATCCAGTACGTCGTTCTTGACCATGGCAACAAAATAACATTAACATTTTTCAATTAATAATTGTTGTTCAAATAAAAAGATAAAATTCATATTACACTTTGTATAAAAAAAAATAAATATATTTAATTTTTCTTTAACCATTACTTTCATTGTTTTATTGTAATTAATTATTTGCATTCAATTAAAACAATTTTTTGATTAAGCCAAATCAGCATAACTTCTCACAAGCGTATAAAGTGCGCGCACCATATTTTTTTTAAACTCAATTTTTTTTTTTGCACGAAATAATAATATGAAAATTGAGAAAAATACATTTCAAAACATCCTCATATCAGTATAATAGTTGAGATAAGCACGGTAACTTTAAACGAATCGCATCCCAAAAATTGACAGTAATCGAGGTCCGAAAACGTCAAGATACGGTAAAGAGACACGATTTTCGAAAATCGGAGTGAAAACAGTAACTTTCCAATTTTATGAATTTTTTTCAATTTTCATAGCGGAAAGTTAAAATTATACACAGAACTCTGCTTACCGTGCCATGTTCACTTACTTAAGTGGTCTTAAATAAGTAATGTTTGTTTATGGACCTAAATCAAAGATCTGTTGATTTTCAGCATACGTTGACCCGGACACAGAGGGCTTTGACACAACGGACGACCAAGTTGAAATGTCTCGTTGCAGGTTTGCTTTAATAATTACCATACTTTTTATCTGTCTTTCAAACAAATCTATGATTGATACAAAACTTATATTAGTAGGTGTTACCTGCCTGCTTCCATGGGTGTAAATTAAGACTTAGAACCGATTGTTGATTTATCACTTAAATTTAGTTATAGTTTCGTCATGTCCATCCGTCGGTCTGTATGTCTTTTTCTGTATGTCTGTATGTCTAATTTTATTCAAAAACCACAAGATGTGTATTAATGAAATTCGGAGTATAGGTGTCTTATATGAACCGCTACTTAGTTTGGTAGTTAAATAAAAAAAAATAAATAGTTCTAGGGGGGCACACCATATATAGTTGATGTTTGCTGAAAATTTTTTTTTTTTCAGTAAACATCAACGAATGGTACGTATTTCGACAGTTCTATAAAAACATTTTTTGGTTTCTAAGCAATTTTTCCGATTACGTAAATAATTTCGGAAATACTCGCTTCGAAAGTAGCAAACATTGTGTCCCCCCTTTATTTTTTAAACCATATGTCCCAAAAATATGAAAAAAATACAAAGGTAATGTTTAATAAATACTTTCAACGAAAATTATTTTGAACGTCGGATATACCATTTTTGAGTTCTTGCCGAAAAACTGCACGTCTTAACAAAAGGACGTAAGTGTCATAAAGATACGCTCTTTTACTTGTTGCACTTTAGGTTACTCTAATTTAAGAGTAATAGTCGATATACTTGTTTCTCTAATTATGGGCGACTAAAGTGCTATACTATGTGCGGGAAACACGGAAAAAGTGTAATACGTAATCTTTCATCTGTAGTGCATTTTTTTGTAATAATAGCTTCGGAACCCTATAATGAGCCCGGGCCGACATGCTCTTGGTCAATTTTTTTTAATAGTGTTCCTGTTTTAAGCTACATTCATACAAAATTTCATTAGAATCCGTTCAGTCGTTTGAGTATGATTAAATGACAACCATTCAGACAATCTTTATAATATAGACAAACAACGTATTTATTCGGAAATATCTCTATAAACTATTTTCCTCGTTACGACGCTTGTTTGGACTATATTCTATTTAACTTTTTTTCTTTTCAAATATTTATTACGATTCCTGTACAATATAATACTATTATTCTAATTATTCGACTTTACTAAGGCCCTGTCCGCACTGCGAAATAAAATTCGCCCGGAAATAAATTCGCAGCTCATATCGGAACAATTTTTTCTACAAAAAAAAATCACTTTCCGCGTGAATTTTTAACCGCTAATGCGACTACTTCTATAAGATTCAATGTGTTACAGAATTGCGAGAAACAAGTCGCGCGGTGAATATCGCAGTGCGAAAAGGATCTAAGTCCTTTGAAATGAAAATAAAATCATCAACGTAGGCCAAATTGTCAACTATAGCTCATGCCATCTTCCGTTGTTTGTAGAGTTGAGCATGCGCGAACGTCAAATAACGGACCTGAAGATGGAGTTGCAGCGAGCCGAGGACTACAAACGGCGCTACAACGAAACGCTGCGGGCGCTCGACGCCGACGAGCGGCGGAAATTTCTAGAATCGACACCCACCACCGAGGACAAGTGACCGGGGAGGGCGAAACAAAATAGTCGCGTATAGTGTAGCTTGATTAAGCGTGTATTTCCTATGATGAAACATCGGACGTAACAAAATTACTTCGAAGTCCTTTGTCATATATTTATCCTATGTGGATTGTTTTTTTTTTAAAACGTGCGTATATTTGTGAAAAAATATGGTTACAATACGCAGTGCCAATACACGAGACTGTCAGGCGCGAAGCTTCCGATACTAATAACTTTTTTATACCACTGCCATTGAACATTAATTGAATTTTCAGTCAATTTGAATTGTTTATTCTCTACAAACAAAAAATTCTTCGTAATTATCTAACTTTTGCAGAAATAAATTATTTATGTATTAATATTTCGTCTTGTTATCGAATTGTAAAATTCCCCGTTCATAAACGGTGGCGTCAGTTTCTAAACGCTCGCTGATTTCAAACAAATACAACTGGGGTATCTAGATTTCACATGTTTTAATACCCATTTAGTGGTACAGTACAACGCACGAAACTCTGCCGCTGTGAACTTAGTCACGAAAGCGTCGCAATGGCGTAAAATAGAGAAGCGGGGGAGAAGAAGGAAGGTTTGATAAGCGTTAAACCTGCCCATTACATCATTGGAAGGTAATTCAGAGTGGCAGTTTCGTCCGTTAAACTATAATTTCTTGTAACTCAGTTTCAAAAAATTAAAACGAAATCAACGCCAGAATGACATTGACAAAATTTAGGGTTCAATATTCCTATAAATAGGTAGACACTAATTCTTGGATGAAAGCTACGAATTAGGTACTAAACAGTTAAATGAACTTGTACCGCCATTCAGACATTGCGATCTTAATTAGAATCTAGACCACTAACCTGATCCTGATCTAGTTACCGAATTTCGTTCCTATTCACGATTCAAAATCCTTATCCCTTTCTCTCTTGTTTTCCGAATTCCATCTCTCTCGTTTTCCCTTTATACATCGTTTCTCCGTCGCTCTCGGCACCCTAGCCGAGACACGGTGTCTCCAATGTTGACATTTTATCCATTTAGTCATTGTGGCAATGAAACAACTAGGAAATATATCTATGTATAGTGATTGAGGTGATAGGATATTATTGTAATACAGTTATTTAAGAATGAGACGAAGAAAACAGAAACATTAGGTACACCCGTACATTACGGAAGTAGATTATTTATAGCGGCAAAAGAATTAGGCGCGAAAGTTAAAAGTTCAAGTCAACGTATAGAATACTAAAAAAATTTTTTGGGGCCGTTCAAGACTCGTTTAGGCCTTTGATAACCATTTGGCGTCGGAAATAAAATCAATTTATGTACATGCTAAAAATGTCGAACGGCAACTCGCTGATGTCGCGCGGCCGTACGCAGAGAACGCGCCGCGAGACACAAAACGTAAAAAGCAACGACCGACCGGCACGTTGCACGCACACCAGCGCAGTTTTTGCCCAAAAGCTTACCGACTTGTGAGCGAGCGGACATATTTTAAACAGTAACAGTACTCTGCGGGCTTCCGTCAAACACCAACCCCTTCACGAACACCCTAGCCCTTTCTTATATGCTGGATATCTATCTCGTCCACAACTTTCTCACTGCATCTTTTGCGTCATCATCCATTTCACCTGATTATATTAGCCCGCGTCATCATCTATTTCACCTGATGTTAGCCATTTCCTAAAATTATATACTACCAAATACTTTGCGAAAACTACATTTAAATCGCATTTTTTTTTTTATTGTATAACACCATGCTCGCAAAAAATAAACTTTAATAATAAACTGGGAAAATTTATAAACAGCATTGGATTTTTTTTTTTTTTGAGTTATTATTATGATAGAAAAAGGAAAACTAGTTTCCAGTTGGCCTTACTTTCCAAAACAGCTAGCATTTAGTAACGGAGGACATCGTACCTGAACGGCTGAATACTTTTAGACAAGAAATATCATTGTAATAAAATTGCTAGTAAATGAGTGTTTATTGGTAACTTACTTTCAGAAATGGATTTTGTAAATAAATAAGTAAATTGTAACTATTACTTTTCTACATTTTTTAACAGTGTATTCACTGTAAATATCCATTCTTGTATTGCAAAAAAAGAAATATCCTACAATTTTTAATATATGGTTATTACACATGTTGATTTGAGGATGTTCTATATTTAAAATATTACAGGGTGGCTGCAAAGTAATGAAATAAAACACAATAATTAATCCGAAAACAATAGTTTTATTTAAGATCTTTTCACTTTGTCATAAAATATACACATTGTTTTTGTCATTAAACTAAATGTAAGTAAATTACTAATCCAATTACCAATCTTTGCGATGGTCACACTGTACTATTGTTCAGATTTAAAATTTTATCATTATAACATACGGTGTTCATCCGATGTGCAATTTCTCACTTAAATCTAAATTGGAACCAAAAATAAAAATTAGATGTACAATCACTTAAGAAACTTACTGGGGAAAAGAGGAGTAGGAAAGGTAAAGTGGAAATAAATTGTGATGTATTTTCAAGATCACCTCATAGTCGGTCGACATTTCATGTAACATAGGAATCGAATATGACACACCGTCATAAGTAGAGGTACACTTTCCAAAACTTGATACTATATTAAAAACGTTAATATCGATCGGGCACTCTAGGTCTCTCTCTAGGCAACGGGCCCTGTGGGGCTGGAGGCGCGGAGGGCGACACCATTTCAATAAAACGATAAGCGTATATTATTAACATGACAATGGAAACCGGCACTCACACTACATTCACACAAGGTCGCCTAGACATTACATAATATATATAGATATTCACCTCCGCGTCGTCGCGCCGGCCCGGCCACCGGACCGAGAGCGGCCCGATCCGATCTCCTCGACCGATTCGAGTTGCCGGAACGAAAATGGGAAATAACATAATTTCATTATTGGAAACACTTCCGAATCGTTTTATTATACATCATGTCAAACAACATCTGTCGACAAGCAGGCATTATTACAACGTCTATACTATCATCACGCGAGCATATTTTTCATTACCGAAAAAAAGAATTAAAAAAAATTAAAAGTCCTCTGACATACTATTCACATAATCAAATATCCCAAAATTGGTATTTATTACAATCTAATTAATCGATCTCGACGTCAGTGTTCGAGAGGGCGTCGTGGATACGGGGCCGGCCGGATGCACTTCACATACACGTTATGTCCGTACGTTACAGCCGGTACGTTGTACACACCGTCTCATTGGGGGGCGGGGCGCGAGGGTGGGGGCTGTCGCTGTCGTTCACGTGGCGTAGCGCAGTTGTGTGGTGGTGTCAGGCGAGGCCTAGTGCACGTCGGAGCTCTCCTGCTTCATCTGGTGATTGGCCGGGTCCGAAGTGTTGATTGGCTGTAAACAATAACAAACCATGTAGCTTTTTGTAAGACTATAGATTATAGTAACTATCTGCTATTTAAATATACCATTGTGCATATTTAATTTATTATCAGAGCATTTCCAACATTTTATTTCCATAGGATACAAAAAGGATAGCAAAAAGTAGCCAATAGATGAATTGGGAAGATTCTCATCAATAACATTGTTGTACCAGTTCAATCCCTAATTATTGGATTGCAAATTTGACAGTTATAAGAAAATATAGTTTCTGGTGGCATTTATGTGCACCTTCAATATTTATAGGCTTTATTAGTGTTGTTTGACAGTATCAAAATAAAAAAGGTAATTTAAATATCAGAGCTGTAATAATAAATAACACATTTTTATTTAGGCATATATCATCTACAGGTACCTAATTTCATGGTATTCTAAAGAAGCATAACTAATACAATATACACAAAAGCAGAGAGAGAGGTGAACAAATGAAAGAGTTTGTCTACTTAGTTTGCTTACAAGCAATGGTAAAAATATTAAAAAAAAATTGGGGAAATAAAGTAAAAATGAGTATTGTTTGCTGTTTTCAGTAGTAAGTGTCTTACAACAAACATATTTGGCGATACATAATGAATCAGAACTCCCATTCTTATACTATGAATATGGCAAAAAAAATTTGGTTGCCTGTAAAGTCGGTATACGGGCGAAAGTTTTACGTGACAACGACTTTGAATGGTAAAATCATTTTAATGTGAATATTCATTCGTATAGTAGGAAGAAGGATGAAATAATAGTAACAATTTAAAACATTTATTTATACAAAGAATTATATTTAAAACATTAATTTATACAAAGAATCTCGCACTGAATTTCATATTAACAAAATTTTATTTTTACCTTTACACATACATACGTATTTATATACAAATATACATACAATAACTTGCAATACATTTGCAAGCTATGCACTAATTCTCTAGTGCTGCGCGCGGCAGACCGATCATAGTTGAGTGGGAGAGAGACGCAAGGCATTCGGCGGGCCTCTCTCTCGTTCGGTGACTCATCGTTACGTTACCGAGCGTTACACTTTTTCAAAGTGACTCCCAGCCGCAACCTAATTTAAGACGTTGTCACGTCAAAACATATCAGTAGAATCAATGCAACGGAAGTGCGATCCCAGAGCAGCGTGTTGTGTTTCCTAAGAAATGAATATAGGAATAGTGATATCAGGAAATGAAGTTTGAAAGAAAATGAAGTGACTAGATTAGGAAAAAGATAAGAAAAGGACTAATTAAAGTAGACTGATCAAACAAATATATAGACTGAATGTGTGCAATGGTCACCCTAGAAAACCTTATGCAGGGCCAAATCTTATGTATATCATATAAAATATGCCAAATTTTAGCACCTGAAAACAAACTTGCATGAAATGACATAAGGATGGCATTGAAGCAAGGCAGGTATGCAAAATATGCACAATATAAAGTATGAAGAAGAGTACCAAAAGCATAATGGAAAATCAACTATGTAAAATTTTTCAAGAATTGTGTTCCTCTGCAGCCTATTCTAAACTGGCAAGTTACAAAACATAGTTAACCCATTGTGTGAAGAACCAAAAAAGGTATCCTTTTGATATGATGTATAGTCAGCCTTAGTGGCTGATTATACTTTTCACAAAGTTAAAAACCTAAAGATTATTGTTAGTCTGGTTTGCGATCAGATTTTCTTCAATTAATTACCATATATTCAAAAGAAATCCTATCAAAAAAATTAAATCTTGTACAATTATTGACATCATAACAGGGTGACATTCTTTTAAATAAGCACACTATTTTTTATAAATTCTGGGACTTAACATTGACATGTGCCATCTGGTCAGATAGACATTTGTCATTTTAACATTAAGATATCACCTTGAGATAGACATGACAAATTGTCAGGTTGACCAGCCCCAGACAAATCGGGGCATCAGCTCTGGGCGGAAGTTTCGAGGAGCGCCTAAGTCAGTATAATATGGTGGAAAAAAAAAATTGCTTCACAAAACACTTAGCATCCAACTTACGTTATCCTATTAATTATTAATTTGATTTTGAAACGCCTAGTTGGTTTTTAACACTTCTAAGGGTACATTCCGAAATGCGCTGCAAGCAGCATCAGCGCACAGATTATGGCGACAGCATGTAATGCCCGGAATTTTTATTTAAATAATTTATTAATTTTATAAATATTTAATGATAAAAAAATATTTTAGATATTTTTTTAATGGTTTTTTTCTCTCAAAAATACTATTAAATATTTTTCCGAAAATTAAAAAGATATTATTTTTATAATAGAAAAGAAATCTATTTTATTATAAAAAATGGTAATTATATATCGGGATCTTGAATAAGTTTTTGCTATTTCTTTTCCAAAATAAAAGCTTTATTTAAATTATAAGGAACAAAAATATTTCATTCAAAGTATTGCCCATCACTAGTGACAACTTTCTCCCATCTTTCTGGCAGTATATGAATTCCGCGTCGAAAAAATGACATGTCTTTTAAGGCTATCCAAGAATCTATCTATTTTTTAGCTTCTTCATAAGAATGAAAGCGCTGGTCAGCTAGGCCATGTGCAATCAAACAGAATAGGTGAAAATCAGAAGGGACTATGTCAGGTGAAAAAGGCAGTTGCGGTAGAATTTCCCAATGAAGCGTTTCCAGGTAGGTTTTCACTGGTTTTGCTACATAAGGCCGAATGTTGTCATGTAGCAAAATCACTTTGCCATGTCTCTGCTTGTACAGTGGTCGTTTTTCTTTTAAGGATAGTCTCATACGGTTTGAACAGCTCATAATAAATTACATCCTGCTGATCCCATCAAATACAGAGAAGCTTCGAACCATGGATATTTGGTTTTGCAGACGATGTTGATGGATGGATGCATGGCCGGGCTTACCCCATGATTTTCTACGCTTTGGATTATCGTAATGTATCCACTTTTCATCGCCGGTCACGATGCGATGCAAAAATTTGGTTGCCTGTAAAGTCGGTATACGGGCGAAAGTTTTACGTGACAACGACTTTGAATGGTAAAATCATTTTAATGTGAATATTCATTCGTATAGTAGGAAGAAGGATGAAATAATAGTAACAATTTAAAACATTTATTTATACAAAGAATTATATTTAAAACATTAATTTATACAAAGAATCTCGCACTGAATTTCATATTAACAAAATTTTATTTTTACCTTTACACATACATACGTATTTATATACAAATATACATACAATAACTTGCAATACATTTGCAAGCTATGCACTAATTCTCTAGTGCTGCGCGCAGACCGATCATAGTTGAGTGGGGAGAGACGCAAGGCATTCGGCGGGCCTCTCTCTCGTTCGGTGACTCATCGTTACGTTACCGAGCGTTACACTTTTTCAAAGTGACTCCCAGCCGCAACCTAATTTAAGACGTTGTCACGTCAAAAACCTTTTCTTTTCCACTGTTGAAGCAGTACATCACACATGAGTTATTTTTGGAGTGTCAAAACCAGTCTCTGCATGTCGTATCCGACAAAGCATTGTCAACATAAGTCTCACCAAGAATTCTATGTGCTTTAGCTGCAGATTTCTTTTGAATAAAGTAGTGCAATAAAATTCCGCACAAATACACTTTATTTAGCACAAAAGTAGACATTTTCAGAACTAAGAAAAAATTACTTTGTTTACACCAAAGTGAACTACCATACACTGAAATTTAAAGTTAGATACACTACTGCCTTGCATGTGTGTTACCATTCAAAATTCCATGAATGGGGTACTGCTGCTGCCATCTTTGAAGAAACAGCAAGAACTTATTCAAGGTTCCAATAAGATTGAAGTTTTATGTATTAACTTTGAAAAATCCAAAGATGAAAATTGATTTCACCACTCAAATATTAGTGACATATGACATGTTTCATATGCATATAAAATTTTATGTCACAAAAATGAAAAAGTTATTAGCTAATTAGTAATAGTGTAAATTTATTAAAGGGTTCTTATTGTCCCGATCATAAAAATGCCACCATTATGTATTTCTAAGTTTGTTTTTACACTTTATTTTAAACACTGGAGAGAGGGTGTTTGAAATATGTAATGAAACTATCAAGTTTCTGCCCCAATTCAAAAAAATTGTAGATCTGGGGCTAAGGTCAACAGATTAAGACATGAGTAGCCAATATTCCAATAAAAATATACATCAACTAATTTTATTTCAACAAGGTAGCATTATGTTATTAAAATACATAATTGATGAAGATTCGCAGTTGAATTTACGTTTTAAAATCGAGTATTTTAGGAAACGTGCAGCGTGTGACAGAAAAGCCCTGAACGTTTTTATCTATGACATAGACGAGGATGCAGCATAGCAAGGCATAGCAACTGTGCGTGATGGCAACTGGCGAGTGAAAGAAATTGCGCATGCTCGTTTCTTCTATTTATCATGTAATGATAATTAAAAATAATTATAAATGATATTGAGCTGAATAAGCGTGTATTACCAGTGTGATTGGCGGCTGCGCGGGCTGTGGGGGCGCGGGCTGAGGAGGCGCGGGTTGCAACGCGGGTCCCGCGTCGTGCACACCCGGAGTGGTGGAGTGCGCTGCCTGCGCGCCACCTCCGCCACCACCCACGCCCACGCCCACACCCACGCCACCACCGCCACCGCCCACGCCGCCCACGCCACCGCCATAATACCCGCCATTCATACCTGCAAATACAACATCAATCTGCAACAATTGCCAATATGACTACATAACTGGAAAAAATTAATGAAACCCGCTAAAGTATTTTATCAACTGCATATGAAAAGAACTGTGAGCGGTGGTGGCTCAAGCTTTTAAAGCAGAAGTTACGCGTTTCAAGCTCAAATATGGGCGTATTGCCCAATGAGTTTACAACTTGAGTCGCATTAACCCATTCACCACGTCTCGAAAAAACATGTTAAACCATGAGGCCAACTTCGAACTTTCTAAATTGATATATGACCCCTTAGTATCGTCCTGGGTCAGCGTGAAGGGCTGGACATTCAAATTTTTCAATCTAAAATTAAAGATTGTGGGAACATATGCTTGAATAGGCAATAAAATCTGACAACTTATGAAACACACTGGACACGTGCGAGGGTGAGATTGATTTTATATTAATACATCTACATTGAAACAGAAGTTGCCTCTATGAAAATATCAATATCTACTAATTCCTAACCCATGTTCAAATTTTTTTCAAAGATTCTTCAATATGCAAATTTCCTTAAGGTGTTATCTTTTATATTAAATATTTTAACTATTTTTAACCTATAAATAATTGGTTTGTTAAAATAGTAATTTACTCAAATATGACATAAACACAGTTTAAATGCAAACATCAAAAATTGGATAACAAAAATTTAATTAATCTTTCCTTAATAAAAAAGCCTTACACAAAACTAGAAGAAGCAATATATAAATAAATAAATATATATACATATAATCTGCCTGGTATATCAAGATAAATAAAGTTAAAACATTTTAGAACTTTTGGTTTCGTTAATTCTGCCACTAATAAATTTGATAACCAAATCTAAGATCCCTCGCTGTTTGAAATCAACATAGGCTATTTGTTACGATAGAAAATTATTCTATTCCCACAAGAAAATTTTTTCACTACTCTATAAGAACTACTTTCCTTCTAACAGGGGCTACTTTTTGCTGTAGGAAAATATCCTATTCAGACAGGAAAATATCATTAAGGGCATTTTATAAGTAAACAAATATCACAGGTTAAAAATGAACATGCCAATACCTGAATTTGAATACTGCTATTTGGCAACAATACAACAAAACAACCAGTGCAAGTTTGAAATTTAATTAAAAACACTATGCAAATTTAAACAGAAGAAAATGAACACACCGAGGTTAAATCATTTTAATAACTCTTTAAGTGTTTGGCCACTGTTTTACTCATATTAGCACAAAATAAATTCCTAATTTTTGAAGTCCATTGGTTATTGCTAATGGCTCTATGTCCAGAAGAATATAAAAATCTACATTGAAACAAATTGAAATCCAGAGCAGCATTGGGGCGAAATTGAGATTGGGACCGAAACGAGAACAAAATAGAGTCTAAAGCCGACAGTAAAACCAGAATAGAAATCTAGAGCAAAACTGGGATTGGATTCAGGAAGGCTAGCGAGAATGGTCAATACAAAGCATGGGCAATTCCTTCTATATCTACGTGGGCGAAGCCAGGGCAAAAGCCGTTCAAATATATAATTTCTTAGCTAACCTTCAGGGTAAGTGGCCGGGGGCGGCTGGGCGGGCAACGCGGAAGGCGGCGCGGCTAGCACAGGCGCTGCACCCGCCATGAAGTAGTCTTTGTTGACGCAGTTGCGCAGGCAATCAGGTATGCGGCCCACTATCGCACGTCGGATCTCACTAGCTGCCATTTCACGCAGTTCTTGCGCCGACGCGTCCGAATAAAAAGCCGCATGCGGCGTACAAAGTACGTTCGGCGCGTCCTTCAGGGGGCCCTGCACCACAGTATGTAAACAACTTTTAATACATTGACAGCATATCTCATTACAATATCTTAAAAACAATTACAAGCAACAACAAAAAATACATTGAGGTATTGTGTGCACGCGCATGCACACGCATTCTCACGACACACGCATTTGCAACCGCAAACGCATACGCAGATACCCACACACAGAGAGAGACAAACCAACATTGTCTTTTTATATTACAATAAAAATTGTGTAACACAATATAATTGAAAGTGTATATTAAATTAACATATTATCCTTAATTTAGCAAAATATGAATGTAAAAACACCTACATTTAACCAGTAAATTTAAATGTACTTTGGCACAATACAAAGGGTAATAACATATAAATTGGAAATAAATCTGATGGATAGTAGTTTGTTTACATCAATCACTCTATCACAAGCATTTGACACAATTCATAATATATAAAGTTGCAGTGAATAGAGATAAAAAAATAATATTCACTAACAAGTAAACATTTCAATAAATTTTTAAATGTAACCAATTTCACTAAACGTACTTTATTAACTTTACATTTAAATATAGGTGTAATTTTCAATAAACATTAATACATTAAAGAGGAAAGCAAGTCCAAATAACTACAAAATGTAAAAAAACTGCAAAATGTTTAACTGAAATACTAATCAATACAGTGAAGGCCAGCTAAAGTGTATATCTCCACGAATACATTTAAGAATTGCTGGTCTATGTTAATTTAATGACTTCTTATTATGACTTATTTTTAAATTCATATTAATCAGTTGAGTTCCTTTTTCACATAATTTTAAAATTAATCAATGGTATCAGTACAATTTTTTCAGCAAAAATGAATATTTATATCCTGAGTTGATAATCAAAATAAAATTAAGATTATCAGTTTCATATTATAAAATTAAACAAACTATTTTTTTTAAACCACAAGACAAAAAAATTGTACAAAAGTATTTTCTAAATCAGTGTTAGTTTTGTGTTTTCATTAATATCGATATAACACTAAAATGGAATTAGAACTAAATACTTAAAAATTGATAAAACGCTAATGGATCACAAGATAATAAAAATTTTTGAGTATGAAGTGTATTTTAAGATTTCTCAAAAGAAATATCTTACGCTTCTAGGTAACTCTGCATATGTGTTTCTTTTATTTAAGGATTAATAGTTACTTTACTAGTCAAAAACCTTTAGTAGTTGAAAATTAATATGAATGCATCAAAGAAGTGTACTTTTTTATGAGTATGCCCTAATCACTATAAAAAGCAGGCCGCGTCAACTGTTGCAATTAATGCAGTTGAAACTTATACCAAATGCACTACTAGCCTGGAAAACATTGAAAGGTTCGTTCTCGTGCACATCGAGCGCGGCGGCGCGTATGCGGCCCTGCTTCAGCGCCGCCGCCAGGGCCTCGTCGTCAACCAGACCGCCGCGCGCCGTGTTCACCAGGAATGCACCTAAGCGCACCCGATATAATCATAAGTAATTATGGGTTTCGTAAATTGCAAACACATGTCCGTTTTCAGTGACCATTTAAATATAATGGAGAATAAAATAAATAATAACAAGATTAATAATAGTATTATACACTTACACCAATTTCCTAAAAAGGAAGGTAAAGATCACAGATTTTCATGTCACAATCTTTGCACATCTATTTTGCTTCACTGACATCCATTAATAGCTTTTCATGCAATCTAGTTGGTTTCTTAAAATTTTGGACCTTTCTTTAAAATGCCGTCACTTTGATCTATAATATAAGATTTTCTAAGGCAACCCTTGCCGACCCTTCAAACACACACATTCACACTGTAGAATTGTGTTATCGATCTACCTTCATTCATATTTTCCAGATAGTGAAACCATCAAAACAGCTTTTTCTACTCCAATCACTATATCTTCTTTTCAAACCACACAATTTCTGAACTTTAACTATACCATATCTTTCATAGACAATCCAGATCCACAGGGATCGCAACTCCACTGCATTGATTCCACTTTCATGTTATTTCTTATACTTAAATTTCGATACTATACAAAAATTTAAAGACCGAAAATCCATTATGGTTAGCCAAACGCACTCTTGTCGTGCGTCACTTTTATTATTCATAATAGCAAACAATACCCCATTCACTTTATTTCCCCTGTTTTACTTCCCTTACGATATACCTATCTTGTATGTAGTACAGTACAATGCATGAAACTCTGTCGCTGTGAAATTAGTCAGGAAAGCCTAAATGGCATAAAATAGGCAACGAGAGCGAGAAGGATCAGGGAGCGTTAAATCTGCGCATTACATCATTCGCAGGCAATTCAATGGAGCGGAGTCTCATGCGTTGTAGTGTACTATTTGTAAAAAATCCATTATGGTTAGCCAAACGCACTCTTGTCGTGCGTCACTTTTATTATTCATAATAGCAAACAATACCCCATTCACTTTATTTCCCGTTTTACTTCCCTTTCGATATACCTATCTTGTATGTAGTACAGTACAATGCATGAAACTCTGTCGCTGTGAAATTAGTCAGGAAAGCCTAAATGGCATAAAATAGGCAACGAGTGTGAGAAGGATCAGGGAGCGTTAAATCTGCGCATTACATCATTCGCAGGCAATTCAATGGAGCGGAGTCTCATGCGTTGTAGTGTACTATTTGTAAACAAACTACCCTAGACAAATTTTTACCATGTTAAACTTCCTCACATTCTATACATATATCACATTCAGTCAAGCTTTAACTTCTCTCAAATACTATAACTTTAGACTTGTTGATATTTACGTTCATACCTCTTTTCTGAAGAATAAAACCATTAATTTTAGTTACCATTGCCCTCAACTGGCAGGCTGATAGTGCAAGGATTACTTGTTTGTGGGTATAGAGAGGAAGCATTTGATATACATCTCACCTATTCTTAGTCCACAATATGTCTGTAAAGCTGACCTCGACAACCCAGACCAATCAGGTCTGAAATAACTTACAAGTTTGGTGCTCTGGATGTGGTAAATAATTGCTCTATTTTATTTCTAGCTATTTAAGTCCTTGTTGGACTGGTTTATTGAGGCCAGCTTTATATATGCATCCACACTCATACTGAACCATCCATGAATATGTTGAATAGATATTATGGAACTACACCTCCCTGATTCACAACATCTATGGATGTCGAACCAATCAAGGTATGTCCCATTTTCTCTAATGCAGGCACTGAAACCACTGTTGGGAGATTACAGTGCCCTTATCAATCTTTAGTCAAGCCATGCATGGATAGGGTCATCCATAAGTTCAACAATTATAACTAAATATATTTAAAATTTAAATTGATTTCATACTTATCAGTTTAATAAATAATTCATTGAATGCAAATACATTTTTATTAAATTTCTAAGTAATATTCAAAGTTAGACAATATTATAAAAATTCCATAAGATTGATGTATATATTAAAATGAACATACCTGGACGCATTTGTTTTATAGTGAATTCATTGATAACATGATGATTATGCTCATTTAAGCTGCAATGTAGTGAGACACAATCGCTCTGGAATAACAGGTCCTGAAATAATATGATTTTCAAATTCAGTATTAGAATTCAATACTCTAATATAATACAAATTTATTATAGTTTATAGACATTTAAAAAGAAATTTTTACTTTTACTATATATTTTTACATTGATAAAAATATTTAGATAACCACTGATTATAAAATCCTAATTCATTTCGATATAAAATTATAATTTAGGACTATGTGGTATATAGTAAACATAATATCACTATTAACAATATAAGAATTCCTTTTAAGGTTGGCCTTAATTTTGGAATTAATTCTCTCAAAGTAGTTCTTTGTCACTCTCTATAGGGAAGCTCACGGACAACAGTTTAAGTATGAGGAGCTTTCTTGTGTGAGAGAAGCATTACCTGTAGTGTGTAGACACGCGTAAGGCCCAACGACTTCTCGATGCCATCAGGTAGGTAGGGGTCGTAGAACACGACGTTAAAGCCGAAAGCCTTGGCCCTCAGCGCGACCGCCGAGCCGATGCGACCCAGCCCGACGATGCCGAGCGTATCGCCGCGGATGCGCGCGCACCCCGCCGCTGCTTCGCGCACCTGCTCCGGGCCTAAACACGAAGATTTCGTTAATACTGTGCATACCAATACATGTATCAGGTACATTTGAACATAATTTATTAGTGTTCCGTAATAATATTTTATTTATTTATCATAATATAAATCATTAAATTTCAGTACTTTAAGTTTTCTTGCGATTAAAGAATAAACATGTCAAAATAATATTCCTTTAATTGGACAGACAAATTATCAGTGGGATAAAGGATTTTTGGGAAATCCCTTATCAAATGAAATATATGACCACAAACAGGAAGCAAGATAGTTTGAGCCTTACTAGGCTCAAATATATTTTACTAAATATATTTAAAGACGAAATACATATTGACATGCATTTCGTCTTTAAATAAATAAGCATTAATATACTTATAATAATTATAACACATAAGTTGTCAGGTTTCAATTACCTACTATTTTTGTACAGCATGTTCCCATTTAGCCCCTGTGTCTCTGAGGGATGCTTAGAATGCAATTATCCTGTTTTCTATAAAAGTAGTAATACTACAGTAAAAAAGCACAAGTAAAAAAATATGGGTCGTGCGAAGCGCCGCGCATTTCTTAAATTGCTACTCAATTAACCTGTTTATTGTTTTATGCGCGGGATACTTATTTTTTTTTGCTTCACAAAAGTACTTTGAATATTTTATTATAAATCTTACACTTTAATCAAGGCTGAAACCAATGTGCATCTTTACTATTTATTTATAAATAATTGAGCATAAATGTACAACCGCAGTTGTCAAATGTACAGAATTTAGTGTTACCCATGGTGAAACCAATGATATTGAACAGCAATAGAAAATTTGAAAAACATAAATTTAAGTATCGTGCCGCCGCCGCTTTAAACTGGTCAATGTTACATTTTGTTTAGAAACCAAACGTGCTTAATTCTAACGGATCTAAATGTCGCCATGGCGGAAAATGTCTAGATTTATTACACCGCACAAAAAAAAAAACTACCATCATTTTCTTCTAAGTCCTAAGTAATTGTGCATCTAAATTAATTCATAGATGTTTCACAAAGACATTTAAATTTATAACTATAATTGTTTTACATTAGTGTGTAAGTACATGCTTATTACTTTCTATTGGTTAAAGGCAGATATTCCATTTTAGTGAAAATAAAAATACCCCATTAGGAATAGCTGGATTTGGTTCCCTCAAATATTTTACAATAGCTTCTTCAGTAAGAATGCTATTTGAAATGTTTAAATTGTTATGTTTTAAAATTACTGCATTAATTCAAAATTTCCTTACAAAGTCATCTCCTCATGCCTCATGCATAAGAATGCAATTGAATGGTAAAGCGTAGATTAAAGGATATAAAAAAAGGACCAAGTGCATGTCGGACCATGCTCATTATAGGGTTCCAAAGCTATTGTTACAAAGAAATGCACTACATGTGAAAAAAATACATTTTCACACTTTTCCATATTTCCCGCACAGAATAGTTTTATTATAAGCACCTTAATTGCTTATAACTGGAAAACAACTATTACTATTAAACAAGTATAATCTAAAGAAGCATATCTTCATGGCATTTATGTCCTTTTGTTAAGATGTGCAGTTTTTCAGCAAGAACTCAAAAATGGTATATCCGATCATGTTCAAACTAATTTTTGTTGAAAGTATTTATTAAGCATTACTCTCATAATTTTTTCATATTTTTCTGCTAAAATTAATGTTGCAAATCTGAACTTCAAGGTTAGTTTCATTATTCTTATATTTACATCATTAAAGTATTTTACCTTTCATATAGAATAATTTGTGGAGAAAATATGTAAAGAAAAATATTACAAAAATATAACAATAATTTTAAAATATGTCTAAATTTAAAAGTCATGAATTCTAAAGATACTACACCTTTTTCTTGTATGTACGAACAAAATCATAATAAAAATTGAAGATATTTTTTCCAATTCTTTCAGTTTAATAAACGTCATTCAACTTAAGCGATTATCGTTTCTAGCCACAATAATAAACGGCGTTATATTGTAGCACACTGAGGCACTTCTCACCCGTGAACTTCTTGCCCTCGCGAACCATGTTGGCCAGCCAGTAGGTCCGCCGGTACAGGTTTAGTATGAGACACATGGTGGTATCTGCCACCTCCTCCACGCCATATCCGGGTACGTTGCATACTGCAATACCTTTAAAGGATGAAAAGTATGTGAATTTACTACATAAATAATGTTTCTGCTAACATTTTCTTACTATTTGGTTTATAGTTTTGTATTACTTCTATTCTGTCTTGAATGATGGAATTTCAAAACAGCACATTAAAAAATGACCTTGAAAATTATCTAACAAAATGTAGTTAACACATTCCATCATTAATTTATGAAACAATCATTTTGTGATTTTCAGAAATATTTTATTTACACATATTAACACAAGAAAAAAATTACTTTATTTTTTAACAGAAAAATACTTGCAATATTTTTATTGTCATTAAAGATGCAATAAAGTTGTTATATTTTTTTTTAAGTAATGAGAAAGGAAAATGCTGCACTGATAACTTACATAAAGTATGCACTCTATGGGAGTTACAATTTAAAGCACTAATTTAGTGTATTTTGTTTTTAATTCCCAAAATGGGGTAATAAGATTTGCTTTCTCAACAAAAAAAAAAAAGTGTTCCTATATTGATTCAACAATCTATATCTGAATATATAAATTTTACTTAAAAAGATTCCAAGTGGAATATGGAATTTTCAGATTTCATAATTACCTCTACTATTTTTTTCTGATATTTCAACATATCAATAGGAGTCCAAAAGATAAAAAAACTTCAAATACTTTATTTTACAAGCACAATGATGGTAAATACATTTTTCATCTTAAATAAAATAATAAGATATGTTTCTATAGTGAATACTAGTTTAGTTAGCTTGTAGTCTTTGATATAAATGTACCTTCAGCATGCCCATTTCATCCCTTACTGAAAAGTTGGCAAAATTCCAATAATCGCCAATCAAAATTTTAACTTTTAAATTTGTCCATTGATACATTTATCTACTTTATTAGTACCTAATCCTAATTAAAAAACTGCCCATATAACTCGACTCACATGAACAATTTTATAGGTTGATGGAAAGGTTTATGGATGAGTATGTCAAAAACAAAACTTTGTCACATCAAAGCCTAAACCAACACACCTAATTCGCCGGCAGCCTTGACATCGATGTTGTCCACCCCAGAGCCGATGCGAACGATAATCCTGAGCGCCTTGAACTTCTCGAGATCCTCCTTGGTGAGGATGATGGTGTGCCACATGAGCGCGCCGACCGCCTCGTTCAGCACCTTCTCGTGGATCTCACTGGTGGACTGCGCGTCACAGAACGCTACCGTCGCGACGTCCTTCAATATTGGCATCTCCACTGTGCAGTCGCGCCCGTCCAGCAGCGCTACCAGGGGCCTATGAATAAATAAATATAATTGATTTATATGATTTATATTGCAGAATTAAAACTAATTTGTGGAGCAAACTAATTTGCCAATAAAATGAGTTATATTTATATAAATAAAAGTCCTGACTGACTAGATTCATCAACGCCCAGCCCAAACTCTTGGACCTAGAAAGCTGATATTTTGTACAGTGGTTTATTTAAGGATGTAGACAAGAATGATAAAGGAAATTCTGAAATTTAACCTCCCTTAGAGGCAGAAAATAAACTTAAAAATTGATGAGTTTCATTGTAGAGGTTTTTTGATATCATGATTACGAAAATGGCATTAATTTTGGGGTGTGATTAATTTTTTTTACAAATTAGGGTTCAGAATAGATTTTGACATACTTTTTGACTAAACTACCATATTGTTGTTTTTTATATACAAACTTTTTAGAAAACATAAGGGATTTTCCATGTTCAATTCCTTGACAAAAACCAATTTTCATAAAATTTAAAAGCCAGATAAAATTAATTATCACAAAATATAAGTTGTAGGTCATAATGTTGAAATTAGATTTCGTGTCCAGTAACAATTATTTTCATGACTGTGTCTAGATTGTGCTCGCAGCTCCTAAAATTGAAAATAGCATTCCACATGTACTTGCTGCGAATGCAACATCAACAATCGCAGCACACGTCTCACGGCCAGTTTTGACATATAAAATTGATTGTGAATGATGTTATGTTCATTAAGGAATTTATTCAACAGTTCTCTTATGAGAGTTCTGCCTTTTTAAAATGAATTAAGGATAAAATAATTGATTTCAAGTAGTTTTATTTTAGTGATATAAAAATAATAAAAAACAGAGATAACTTCTTCTTCATCTCTTTTCTCCATGGTTTGCTTTTTGTTTCAACTTTTTCATTTTATAATACTATAAAGGTTTTTATTAACTGAGAATTTCTAATTACAATATTTATTTACAAACCTTCTTTATCACAAGTTTGTATATAAAATAGTGTATAAAAACAATTATGCGAATGTATTGTTGCCCTGAACTTGATTTTAGTTTTTAAAATTTAACTAATAATATATATAATAATATTCTAAACGCAAGCCTATTGCCAGTTTTTGGCATGAAATTCAATATGAAAACGTTTTGAACCGCGGGAAAGGACTTAAGACAACTTTTGTTTGTCTGTCTGTCCCTCTGTTGGTTTATATGACTTGATCACTGGTGATGAAAAATGGATTACGACAAGAACATGCCACAAAGATGAAGGTCAAAAAGCAAGCAAAGTCCACAGACTTTGCTTGCTGTGGACTGTATCTAAATAGCTAAATGTGGATTAATTCGCAATAAGCTGATGTTATATGTATGGTATGATTATGAGCTTTTACCGCCGGGAAACACCGTCAGTTCGGAATTCCACTACCAACAGCTAATGAGACAAACAAATAAAGAAAAAACGGCCGGAATTTATGTGTTGTAGTTTTTCACCATGATAACGCCAGACCACACACACCTTTAGCCACTTAGCAAATATTGAGAGTTCGGTTGGGAAGTGGGACCAGAATGAAAGCGGGAACTAGATGATTGACAGCAATATTGTTCAATATAAAAGACTAAGGAACACATTTTATGTCCATGCGAGTGCAGCCACGGGCAGAAAGCTAGTATTCCTATAAGGATGTATGCTTTTTAATCAGTATTGGAAATGAATGGAAATTTCGTGGTATTTTGTTTTTCATTCGATTTCAATTAAAAGTTGAAAATTTACGTTTATCACATAGTACGATTGAAATTATATGCAGCATCATCAACGTTTTAATAGGATTTCAAATAGATATACACAACGTATCCACCACGAGTAGCGATCGGTAAATGATGTCAACAATTTAGTTTTGATCGTCCAGTCGCCAAAGCACGGCCCACTGGTCGGAGTAAACTTTACGCAAGTCGAACAAAACAGATAATCAAAGTTTTAGGCGACATTGGCCTACGACCGGGCCGAGTCTCTAATCGGGTGGAGCGCGCGGGTCGCGGCGCGCGCGGGAAGGGGCGGGCGGCGGGGCTAGACGGGGGGCGGACCGCCACCCCACACGTTCTGCGAGTAATTAAACCGCGCCATTGCGATTAAACTAATAATTTAAACTTTCGTCATAGCGCACTGCGGAATTATTATTATTGCTCGGGGAAAGTTTGGGGCGCGCCCTCCCCGCGCCGCCCGCGCCGCCGCGGCCGAAACGAGAAAGTAATTCCGAGACTGGGGAGAGTTCCCCCGGAGTTTCCCTAAACTTTCCCGGGCGAGCGAAAACAGATTTGGCGGCAAACAAAGAACGAAGCGACTCGGTCGGCGGGCGGCGGTGGGGTGGCGGGGGGCGGGGGGCGGGCGAGCGCGACGGGCCCGGCCGCGCCACCCTTTGGACAAGTTTTGATGGAAACCAAATAAGATTAAGCGCGAGGAAAGAATAAACGCCGCGCTCGTTGCATCGATACACGCTACCACCGAGGAGCTGGCGACTGGACCGCGGTTAAATTCTTCTATTTGAGAGAGATGTTCGGATAGCTTCTTAATACAATATTTTTTACATCAAATAATTATTGTACTTAATTCAATTATGATAACAATAGTTTTAATGTGACAATTTTGTTTCAATTTTTTTATTTTTAATGTAATTTTTAATATTACACATTTTTTTGGTTCCGTACCTCCAAACGAAAAAAAAAACGAAACACTTATAAGATCACTCGTGTCTCTGTCACAGCCAATTTGCTCTGAATCCACTGGACCGATTCAGTTGACATTTAGTATACATGTATACGCGTCGGTGACCAAACATAGACGTATAACGCTTATAAATTAATTTTAAGTGTGAGGGTCACTTTTAAGGAGTAAATTAGAAAACTAAAAAAGCGTCTTGCAAACTGTACCATGTGAATGAAAATGCGAATATGCAAATGAAAGCGATTCTTATGAGGGTCTGGAATATATATTTAAAAATATAAAAATGAATACTTTGAAAATTATATTAGAAAATAGATGAAATTGACCCCCTTATCCCTCCTTATGTTCAAAACTACTCTCTTAAAATCACGAAAAAAATCAGAAAATAGATCTTCACTTATAGATTCCAGGAAAACCTGTAAGGTCCACAGTTTGCCTCATGTGGGTTCGTTTCAATGTCCAGTATAAAATTACACTCACAAGTACGTAAAATCCATACCCTGTGTGCATCAACTTATTACTATTATTTTTTTTAATTTTTCCTGTATCATGAAGCTGTAATATACAACCATCAAACTTGGCAAAAACACGGTGCAAATTTAAGGAAAACAATAAATAAAAGTGAGTGGGGCTCGTACAAAGAATCGGCAAAAAAAATGAATGAAAACAATTTCTTTTAAGTACTTAACAGAAATATATTGTTGTAGTACGATGCCCTCGGTGTGCGAATCCAACTCGCACTTGGCCAATTCTTCTGCAAACCTGTTAGATCGCAGATAATGAACGATCTACACAATCTGGCCTCTTCTTGTTAACGCTGTTTCGTTTGTGTTCTTTAAACAAGGCACACGATGCGAACATTGATTTAACAAGGAAAATATACCCCACAAGTCGTAAAATAAAGAAAACTACTTTATTTTTAATATAGTAGTTTTACCCTTTCGATAAATAAATATTGTATTTTAGCTACCTATTTCAATAGATTCATATGCCTCCCTACAACAATTATTGGAATATTAGAAGTTTAGGGAAAATAAAAGTAAAATCTTTTCACCTGCGATATCTACTACGTTTGTACGTTGTGTTTGTTCTCCCTTTACAATCGTCACACTCTGGCATATAATAACACTCCATTTTACACAAGTGTTGAATTAATGAAAAAAAAAAAACAGTTTACGTTTGAAATTAAACAGAATAGAATTGTACGACTAAAGTGCGTCTCATCGCACCTCCTACCCTCAAACGTCTCGCATAAAACTCGTAAGGACGCGTCACTCACGCCCACGACGGACTACACTCGGTTTCCCTACTCGGGGTGCACCCGCGTCCCCGACGAGAGCGCGGCTCACCTGGACTGGAGGGGTCCATTGGAGATGGGCCCCCGCATGCTGTCCATACGCGCTCTCTTTGGCAGCATCTTGCGTTTGTCCATTTAAAGCGGCAAAGCCGCTTTTTTACCCCCTGCAGCGCGTCACCTGAAATACAAACGCACAATATTAATCGAGCTATGTAATAGGTATTCACTTCATTCTAGTACGGAACGCAAAAAAAAAACAACTTTATTATTGAAATAAAATAATAGAATATTTAAATGACTAACGTACAATTAAATTCAAACCCAAAACGGAGCTTTTAATACAATCTAATGCGAATGCCTAAACAGTTAAATAGTAATTAATTACATTTAGGATCAATTACCATAATTACATCTTAAATACAAAATAAAAATTAAACTCGATACTAAACGTTAGTAAAGGATTTTTCTAAGTTTGTTCATATGCAAACAAAAAACTATTACTATATACAGCTTTTATTTGTTTGCACAAGCAAATAAAAGCTGGTGGTACTAGTCCGCGTACTACCCATTACGAGCACCGGAAATCGTATTCGAAAACGATCACGGACAAAGTTTAACATTCTATCGTGCAAATAATAGTATTGTGATGAGTTTCTACTCGTATTTCTATTTCGTCCACTGGCCGTCCAAAATTGCTCTTCGATTGGAAGACTTCGCATTCGACAAGTGCCAAAATCGGAGTAGCCCTCTCTTATAAAATATACGCGAATGAGAAAATTTTCAAAATGTAGCCGCATGTTCAATTTTCTACCGTCCCTTGAGGAGATCCAGTACGAACACGACCTCGGCGAGGTCACATCGGCTGACGAGCATGCAGACCGGGCCGGGAATGTCCGACAGAACTACGGACGGTAAACGCTCGGTTTCCAAAGGGCAAACTTTTACTGCCACACTTTTGAAACTATTAAATCGATCTTCATTAACGTATTTACATACTGTCGGTTAGATGAAATGGAATTCATTTTGTGACAATGTTAAATAAAAAGTGACGTACGTTAAGAATACAGTAATAAGAAATAGTATTTGGAAACACATTACGGGAAAAATTATACTATTGATATCATCAAATTGCTAATGTGTGTGAACTTTGTGATTGACAATAAAAATCATATAACGGTTTTTTTCACGCTTTTGTCAGAGCGCCGGAAATAAAAACCAAATGTTTTTTCTTAAAATGTAGATTAAATGACCAATTTCTTTCGCACATTTTGGGATATAATTTAAAATCTAATGTGACTAATAAAAGAATAGGGCTTATCGGGCTCTTTATTAACACAACTTGTTCACAAATTATAAAATGACCCTTTTTTTTTTCTTACCTATAGGTAGGTATTTTAAATTTAACTAAACTTGACATCATAAATTTAAAAGTTAATTGTTTCTTTACACAACCTAAACCTCCATTTCAAATTAATATTGGTATTAATTTGCTTATTTACAATATGATTTTCGGTATATTTATTTAGGAAGTCAGCAGAGTTCAAAATTTTTGATTAAGTTTCAGGATTGATTCAGGATTCAGAAGCAAACTAAAATAATAAATTTATACTCTTTAAAATAACCCTTACAATAGTCATCTCAATCGTTATTAATCGTTATTGAAATGTTAATTGAAAGGTTGGAAATGGATGCTAATAATTATTATGCTGCGGAACTACGCTTCAAATCAATTATTGTAGTCTACAAATAGTCATTGTTACGGTATTGTAAGCAATAAAAACATGTGCACAACTCTTTACTTTTTATGCAGTGAAATGTAACAATCAATAAAATATTCCTAATATGGCTAGTAGTAAAAGATTTTAGTTTTTGTATTCGAAAGTAAATTCTATTGATTTTGAGTTTATACATCATAAATCTAGTGGTAGTTTTTCAATAAATACGGTTTCATTCGAACAAATCCCATCGGTCTTGAATATAGGCTCCTGAAAATGAATGCAGACAGACTTTTAATCGTAACAAACCCCATTACTGCAACGACGCTTTGTGACATCGAGCGTCCGCAATTCGACGTGCTCGCAAAAATGGATTTAGTTATGGAGACCCGGAAAATTACACAGATAACCCATGACGAAGAACATAACAAGTAATAAGTCACGTGCGAACAATTCGCGTCGCATTTGTCTTTTTATACCCTTTTACGGGGCTCAGGATGATAAAAAATGTTTGTCCCTGGAGGTTTTTTTTTTGTTTTTCAAATGTTTGCATATCTTATTATAAATATTACTACTACTATACTCCTGTGATTCTGTACAATCAGACACATTTGATATAATTATTATTTTCAGTATGAATCGTCAACGAAAATTGTTGTAAAGCCTTTGATTTTATTAAATGTTTATGCATATTTTAAGATTCCCCTATATTGCCGTCACTCAACGTTTCCATTCTTTCCAAACCGCCTACACTTATGAAAACTTTCAATGACATAGTTCTTGTTGCGTATTCGATTAAATTTTCATATCGAAAAATTACGTACACTTATAGTGAAATAAGTAAATATTTTATTCACCTAAATAAGTAACTACTACAAAAGCTCCGTATAAGACACGGGTACAGAACATGTCACAATTCCAAAAGATAAACCAAGTCCTAAATTCCATTTAAGGTCAAATTTTTGATTGATACCTCATTTTGTGGTTCAATCTTGTTGCTTTTTTTTTTCTACTAACTGTTTTCAAATGAATCATGTGACACATCCAGAAGAGAACTCGTTATCGTAGAATTATAAAAATGTTTTATATATAAACATTTGTAACTTTTAAACAGCTTGATAGATTTTCATAAAATGCACCGAAACTACCTCTATAAAACTAGCTTGCTGAAATAAAAAAAAAACGCATTGAAATTGGGTCGTCCTGCTTCACTGTCGGATTATGTTCACCATTTTCCGAGCCAACTTAGTCGTTGAGAACAATTGAAAAAATTCAAATACGATAAATAGACTGTGTTATCGAAGAATTGATCAGTCTGTAGATTTTCTTAGTTGCAGCATCAAATCCATGTTACCGTATTATTTCAGTACATTGGGTTGGACGAGTGCAAATCAGGAAAAAAATGGAATATTCTTAAAACCTAATAAACAGATTTTCATTACATATAGCTATAAACCATCTTATTGAAACTGGCTTTGTAATTAAAAAAAAAAAGCCGTATTTAAATCGGTCCACCCGATCGGGAACTACGATGCCATAGACATACGTAGGTTAGTCAAACTTATCACACCCCTCAATTTTCGACGTTGAGTTTGAAAATGCTGTGATCATCACCATCGTCAACTCGACATCAGTCATACGCAATAATAGTGAATTATTATCAAAAAACTAACTTACATATTATTTGTCACAATATTATAATACACAAATTTGTTTAAATGTAGGATTATAGAATTGAAAGCATCTTAATGATAATCGACAAAAATAAAAATCAATCCGATTTGCTTTTGTGCATTATTTAATCACATCCTTTATGACTATTTCAGTAAGAATATAGCCTTCGCTTTTTATAATTATGAATATCATCTCCTCCATTGATTCGGCTCGGTATCACTCTCGGTGTCCTTACGGCCAACATCGTCCGCCCCCGCCTATCACGGCCATTTCTCTTGGTGCCTGTTATTGTAAATAACAGTCCGTGAAGCTAGACTAAACAACCCGGCCCAATCGAGTAAAAAACAGCTGAGGATTTAGTGTTCTTTATGTATAAAAAATATTAATTACATTTTTCCATGAGTTTAGTTTTCAAAACAGTTCTGAATTGAACTCTTAAGTATTCTAGTTGCACTTTACTGTGTTCAACTGTGTTAAAACACGAGCAATTAATTCCTGGAGAAGTATTAGATCTGAAAATAACATGATTTTTTTCCCACGAGTTTTTTCTCAAACAATTTCTAGAGAGAAACTGTAGGTACTATAATTGCAGTTTACAGTGCTTAACTGTTTTGAGACCAAAGCGAGTCATTAGCAACTAATTCCTGATATTTATTGGATCTGAGAAAAATGTTATTTTTTTTTCGATAAGTAGTGTACTCATAACTCTCCTAGAGAATAATCTAGGTATTCTAGTTGCACTTTACAGTGCCCAACTGTGTCGAAATAGGAGCTACTAGTTCTAAAGAAGTATTCGAGTTGTTAAAAACAATAAAGTTACTTATCCAATGTAGTTATTGCGATGAACACTTTTGCGTCCATCACTCCCTCTCAGCGGCACTTTTTTTGCAAATATTCTGCACAAAAGAATTCAACTCTTCTCGAATAACGCCCCTCCCCGCGACCGGCCGCTCTGCGCCGTCACTTACACGCGTCGTCGTCGGTCGCTGACGTTCACACAGTTAGTACACATTTTTTTAGGATTCTTTATCCGATGGAACTTTTATTACTGTCCATAAAGTCTACGCAAGTTCTCCGTTTGATGACTATTTAAAGAGCATTTTTTTTGATACTGTAAACATTTCAGTTTATTTTAATTTTAAAATTATTTAATTTTTTGACATTTTAAACATAATTAAACTTAAAATACTTTTTTAGTTTAAAGTTTACATCACATGCACTATTTTAATTATCAGAGGCCGAATTCTTACCCCATACTCCTGATCGTGACTCGGTTAAATTTGTACTTCTTTTATATTTTAATGGTCAGTCTGTAAATACATTGATTTTGAAGACTACAAAAATACAAAAACAAAACATAGATATTACATTTTTACTGCTACAGAATTACTGCAATCTAATTAAGTTCACAAATTGAAAAACGTGTTAACTGTCACTAGGGCGAGTTAATTTGCCATGAATTACGGATTCAATTACGAATTAAATACGCCGTACGGATTCGTCATTACATCTGGGAAAAAGCTCAAAAAATTCCAATCCACGCATAAACAACGGCATACAGTTATTAAACATTGAAAAATTTTCGGTCAATTTTTTTTTTGTAAATAAATCGAAAACTTTTAACGTAATCAAAGCGTCTTCAAGACTTTTTCAATACTAAATAACGGATATTACTGTTTTTATACACTAAAAAGTTGTATTCACATTCCGCTAAAACTTTTAGCGCTATCAGACAACCCTTTTAAATGAAGTTTTGAATATCATTCTTCTGTCACGGTCAGAAAGCTTCTGACCGATCGCGGTAATCACCTACGACGGTCAGACGTAAGTATGCACGTGATGCAGAAGCGGTACGGCCGCCGATCGAAGGCGTGCGCGCGTGTAAGTAAAACATGCAAAATGCTTCCATACGTTTTCCGAGCCTCGACGTCGACGCGCCGGCTGCGCTTCTGCGGGGAACACGCATCAGGCATTTTTCTGCTCGAAGGGTTTGGGTGAAATCTATAATCGATTTTTATTCGCATGGTGTTGCCCTTAACTCGCACCCCATTCGTTAATCATCGAGAATGGTTTTTGGATTATTAATAATAGCTCATAATTTCTTAACGAACTCGGATAAGAACAACGGGTCACTTCCGATAATTATTATCTGAAACTCTTGAGATTTGTTTAAATCACCAACTCGATAATTCTAGTCGTAAATCAAGTGATGACTTTTCTTCTAAAATTTAGTTTTAGTTGCAATGGTTGTCATCTAAACGAGTATAATAACCTCGTAAACACCCAAAATAGTGAGCATACTTCATACTACATCATCTAAATAACAATAAAACAACGTGTAATTCATGTAAAATCAAGCAATAATTTTTAATCGTAAATCATAATGACATTACATGACGACTTGCAATATATCCGAACTGTGCACAAAAACAGTAATCCGTGGTCGGCGACTATACAGGTTAATAAATAGGTTGGCGCATGAATAATGTATACAAAAACACAGTTCAGCCTTCGTACTCTGACAGACGTAATCGTATCTATCTCAGGCTTACTCGTCGTTAATACTTCCAGTTTCAATAGGTACTACTTTTACCATATTCCAAATCGATAGTGTCAGCCGCTAGATTAGATCTAATTTACTTTTACACGATCTAATGCTGAAACTCGTGACAGGGCAACTGTTGTCGAATGTCCGAATTCGACAATGATGGCCGCGAGTAAACTTATTGGACGAAATAAATCACCACAAGCATTCCTTCGAACATCACGACACATGCGTCGGTCGTGTTCGACGGT
Organism: Eumeta japonica; assembly: GCA_005406025.1. Lineage (NCBI taxonomy): Eukaryota > Metazoa > Arthropoda > Insecta > Lepidoptera > Psychidae > Eumeta > Eumeta japonica. The sequence continues at coordinate 120,194 of BGZK01000801.1, read as the reverse complement.
GGCATAAAATAGGTGTAAAGCATAAAATAAGCCGAGAATTTTAGCTTAAATCGTCAATGTCCATCGTAGGCGAAAATAGACAACGCCCCAGTAGAAACCGCACTTGAAAGGGAAAAGCGCAGCGATATAGAGATTTTTCAATTTCCACCTTATTGCTTCGAGATACATAGGTGGTAGTACGATAGGGAGCGACCGAGCGACCTAGAGTCACCTCGGCTCATCGCAGAGTAAATTATGCCGCGGTGGTGGTGAAACATCTGTAACCAGTACTCGTTCGTACCGTGACCTTAAAAGTAGAATGTCATCAAGATGGATTGTCGTTGCGAGTCTAATTCTCTTGTTGCTTGTACACGGCATTACATTGGAATGCAAAAACGCCACAAACTCGAGCCACGTATTAAATACACTAGTAAAAAAATACTCTTGCTTACATAATCTAAAAATAAATTAGGTAAAACCGGTAGGTACTAATTTTCAAATAAATATTAAAGTAGGGCGAGGGATCTTTAACTTTTTATACCTCCCCCCATATTTTTAAATATATATTTAGGCAATACCGTGCCAAACGAAACACTTAAAACAACTAAAATAATCGGTAACTACTCACGTAGTCGTTACACAAATCAAAACTACGTTCTATAAATCGACGCTCGTCCGATCGATCAACTGATCATCGCCAATTATTCGGCGCCACAATTACTAAAATATGTTCATAAATTTGTTTTGTATTGTTTACAAGACAGCGAGTAGTCATTACCAAAAATTTTCTCAAGATTTTTGGTATTTTCCGTTTTGCTAGAGCTTGCGATCGTAGAAATCTCTGTGATTTTAATTCCAAAGCAAAATAACCCTAACATTCAAATATACAAATTAGAGCCAACATTAAAATTTTTTTTTTTTTTGATAAAACGTATCACTAAGACGCACATAAGACCAAACAGCATCCAGTGCTTAGAGGCGATTGATGCGAACTTCACATCAAGGAGATTGCAAACATTAAAAATGCAGAACATGTGAGAAACGAACCGACGCCGGCTAGCTGGGCGACCCGCGCTACCCTCGGACTCGGTGCACGCATTGCCGCGTGCCTGCGACGTCGTCACAATCAATACTCACGAATTATACCCGAGATCATAATTCTGTTCGAACGTGTCGATCGATCGTCACAATATTCATTCGACGGTTATCCGGATGTCGTAGCGATCGGACGAGCTGGCGCCTACCGTGACCTTGTTCCGTTAACACTTATGAATGAATTGTGGAGAAATTGGTGGTTGTGAATAAAAAACGCAAAGAAAAACTAAGCAGATGCAGGCAGTATTAGTGCGATTGTTGCTCCTTACCTTCAACACTATTGCCACATAACAATGAAACAATCTCGAACGAGCATAACCCTCTGTCAAAATACCTACAAGATTTTCAAGATCTTCTGCGTCGTATTAAACTACATTAAAATTAGACGAACGTTTTAAAAGTCCTTTACATATTCATACATTCGGGTTACTTTTGAAATCCGAGTTCTCTTAACCGATGGGCATTTAGAACAGAGACCGTAGGAAGTTAGTTTTAAGATCTGGATATTCAAATTCAAATACAAAATATCTTTATTTCAAAGGTTATATAATAATACTTATAATTAGAGACTTATATTTAATTAGATAATAAAATAAGTTTTTTTTTGCGAATTTGCACTTTATCGCTCGTCCGTAAGGCAACTTACCCTGAAGAAGAACAAGTAGAAAATTAAAGGTTCTTCTCTTCTAATTTCATCACGCATAGCAAAAACAAATGCAAAACTAATAATGAACGAAACAGCCCGGCAAGAAGTTGAGCTGAGATACAATAACGTGTTATCATATACATTACTTTCAGATTTGTGTACACGCAACGAAATCAAGGATGTGTCAAGGGTTGTCCCGTGTCTGCTTGTCCCTGTCCGTCAGTCTATTTACTCTGAATCTATTTGAATGAAAGTTGCGATATGGTACATAGACAGAGTCAGGTGAGCCAATGACGAACATATAGAGTAAAAAAATGAATTCTTATATCAATCAGGAGGCCACTTACAAAATAGATAAACTTGTTAAGTATGTCATATGGTACACCACAAAATAAATAAATTTACGAAAAATAAAAATATACATTTTATAATTCTTAAATGCATTGTCTACAAAGCATTACAGAAAACGTACACATGCAACTTTCTCCAAACTTAGACTGAAATTATTAAGTAAACAATTAAAAAAAAAAACAAGAAACAAATCTTCACTCGTGGTTAACACAAAACTTAAACCTATATAAAACATTTAAATAGTCACAGGAAACGGAAGTTAGTTATAAAAAGAAATTTGTCGATTAGTAAGTACGGAACCCTTCACATACGCTTTCCACTCGCACTTGGGCATTTTTTTAACGTGATATAGTATGTACACCTCGTTAATAACATGCCTACATGTTGAAATATGCATTCATCATAAAATCTTAATTCTTTATTTACCTAATTTGCGTTTTTTTTTCTAAACCACAGATAAAGATTATTATCAAGCGATTCCACATTTCTTTTTTAAATAAATCACTGATCGAATTAGACCCAAAGTAGAATTTTCTCAATGCATTCGCAACGACAAACGAACGCCAGGGGCGTGGCGAGCGTTCCCTTTTTTCAACGGTACCCTGGATCATAGCTCGGTCTACCTATCCCTGACTAAGAAGTTGCTCCAAAACGACCTAGGATCATTATTCTCCTTAGGGGATGCAGTCATCCTATTCGCAGATTTCAATAGTAAAAACGTAGAAAGGAAGTGTATCAATACAAACAAAAACGGACGGAAACTCTCGAGTCTCGCGAATAAGATAGGATTCAATATCCTCTCGCCGCTCGCAACGACTCGATTCCCAGACAATAATCAACAAAGGAAAAACCAAAAACCCGTCAATTTAGTATCCCTTGTACCTCTGTCTCAGTTATGTTAAAGTCTTCTCGTTATTATATTTGTTGATCGGCGGTAAAGATACGTTAAATTTCAATAACTTTGAACAAAAATTATTTTCGTTCGTTTTTTTCTATTTCAATGTTCAAAAGAGACGTCGCAATTTGGATGATTCTGTTCATGATAAATAATATAACATTCTAAAAAAACACAGTCTTTTTTATCTTTTTTGTACCATAAATTCTAACTACAATTTACATTTTACAATTTAAAAATTTTAACAAGTTTCCAGATATCGATGGTTCATAAATGTCAATTAAAACGAAATGTGGTATTGCTGCTTCAGCCCTGTATATTTTCCTCCAATGTTATGACCATAACACAGAAAAATAAATATAGTTTAAAAAAACTAAACAACACGCTTTTAAAGCACATTAAACTAAAAAGTGAAAAATAATCTTTAATATGGAAAAAGTGTGGGGCACTTTGTGCCACATTTTTCGTATAAAGAGCAACCCACGCTTTTTCCACAACAATACTAGTGTTTTTCGTCATTGTTCATTATTTTTTGAGTTCATATTAAGGATTATTTTTCACTTTTTAGTTTAATGTGCTTTAAAAAGCGTGTTTTTTTAAACTATATTTATTTTTCACTTTTTAGTTCGATTAATTAGTAAAAATTTGTAATTTTTAACAATACAACAATAGTTGAATTATTAATAATGCTTATTACTGTTATTAATTCTATTACAAAACAGTAATAGAATTTAGTAATAGTAATAAGCCACTTGTTCTCACGCAGACGATACGTGATGAAATTATTCGATCCTGGCGATCCTGATCAGGATAATGAGATGAATTTATCAAATTATTGTATCGTCATTGCTCCTTGATACGTACGCAAAGTTTTGAATTAATCAGACTTCTTGAATTGGTGAAAATTAAGCTCAAAGATTCCGTTACATACATACATACATAGTAAGATACATCCCAAGCTTATAAAAGCGTGTTAAAAAAGGGAATTATCATAAAACGTATTTTTCAATAATCTAGAATATACTTTAAAAATAATAACATTTATTTGTAATCCAGAGATACCTATTTCTTTTTCTTTCGGAACTTAAGAGTTCCGAGCCAAAATGGCAAAAACGGAAACCTTATAGTTTCGTCATGTCCGTCCGTCCGTATGTCACAGGCATTTTATTCAAAAATTGAAAAATCTATATTCATGAAATTTAGAGTATAGGTGCCTTGTATAAGCCGTTACTTAGTTTGATAGTTAAATAACTATTATATATAAATATTACTAAGGCGTCACTCAATACATGTAACAAAAGAAGAAAAATTTTTTTTTCAACAAACACCAAAGTATAACACATATCGACAGTTCTTTCAAAAACATTTTAAGGTTTCTAAGCGGGTTTCCTTTTATTTAATTGAGTATTTTCGGAGATAACAGCTCCAAAAATAGGAGAAACTGTACCCTTTTCCCTCATTATATTTATATTTTATTTCCAAAAAATATGAAATAAATACAAAGGTAACGCGTAATAACTATTTTCAACGAAAATTATTTATAACACGATCGGATATACGGTTTTTGAGTTTTTGCTAAAAAAATTGCGATTTTCAACAAAATGACGTAAATGCCATGAAGATGCGCTCTTTTGCTGGTGCTTTTTTTTTTATTTTATACTATTTTAAGTGTAAACATATCCACTTATTTCTCTAATTATAAGTGACTAAAGTGCTTATATTTATGTGCGGAAAAATATGTGCGGAAAAGTTTAAAAACATAGTTTTTTTCATTTGTAGTACAAGGAAATGTCCTTGTAGTAACGGATTTGAAACTCCACACAAGCATGGTCCGATACGCTTTTGACCTGTTCTTCGCGGTGCATCTTATGCACAATAACAAATTATGAATGGAAGTGTGTAATCGTAAATCGATCAGAAAGTCATCATTTTACTATATTTATTTTGTTAAAATCATCTCGTCGTACTTTTGACGATATATTATTCAGGGATACCTAATTTTTTTGCCGGTTTCGGCTACTTGTCAAACTTTTGTATACGTGAAAAACAAATGCAGATAAGCTTCGTTGTATTGTTTTCTTCAAATTATTGACAATGATCATTGGAAGGTAGGTGATTGACAATAGCTCGAAAACATAAGACTTATTTATGCAAATGAAAAATTCCATTTACATCCCGCTGCATGCGTCACGCCTTTTTATCCATGATGTTTTTGGTGTAATTTATTACTAAATATCTATTCTATACATATTACAAAACTCTACGTCCGTATGTCTATCTGTTCGTTTGTCCTTTTCACGCGAGAATTATTTATCTGAACCACAAGTTAATTTTTTTATCCATAGTTAATATGTTATTCGGCTAAATATATTTTCTTACATTTGAGGTCCTTAAATGACCGCTGAGTAACATAAGATACATATCTAATCGATGTACCATACAATTGTAGATTTTAAAAAGACCTACAAATATATCCGCGACAGTGTGTCTATTTTCCCGACTTGCGTTCATTATAAATAATAAGGAATTTTGTACAAAGTCCTTGATGTAATAAAAATATATGTTTTCAAGTTACGAAACAAAAAAAAAAACCACCGAATACCTAAAATGTTTAAAGTAATAATATTTGTCTTCCTATTAACATAAGTGAAATTCTGCTTTATTTACTAAATTAACCTAACAAACCTGCAGTTCACAACAGAACCCGCGGGCACAGCTAAGTTACCTATTTCGGCATATGTTTCACGATCTATTACATGTTGGACGCTAGTCCTTTGATCTATCGTATAAACATCAAAATGTTGAGCTCAAAATAAGTATAATACAGCTATAAGCAATACTACCATATTGTGGTAATTCCTAGTACAACTTGTTGATTTTCTTGATGGCGTTTTTGTTTTTATGTAATGCACCATAACCTAGGCTAGGTCGTTATAATTCGTGAAACAAATCTTTTGGAGAAAAAAGGTAATTATAAAAATAATGAATTAATAAAATACAAATATCTTAATTTTATGACTCATTTGCAATAAAAATGTGTTTTATATGTCTGTTTTAGATTTACTATGTAAAATTCTCTATTTAGCGTTTTTTTCTATTTATCAGAGCTAATTTTTCTGAAAATGAAACGATTATTGAGTATTGCGTAATAAGCGAAGAAGGCATTTAATTGTACATTATGTGATACTACAATTACAATACTTTAAAACCTTTTTTTCTTTGAACTATAATTAAATATTGCTGTGTATCCTTAACTAAATTTATCTGATATCCTTTCATTAACCCAACAAATTCAGAAGGACAAAATCTATTACACACCCATACGTATACTTTTTTTCTAAACATCGATAACCGTCATGTGTTTTCAAACATAAAGGTGAGCTGAATATAAATGAATAAATACAAACATCTACACAAAAACATTACCCACAGTAATTCTGTAATACTACTAATATAATTACCATTACTAACTGTAACATTAATTAGTTTTTCTATATTGCAAATATTTCAATGAATATCGCCAATAGTCAATAACTTCCACGTGCTTGAAATCAACCATTATTTAATTAATGCATTGCAAAAGCGACTTTGTAAAAAACTTATTATACAAACAGAGTTAAAAGAAAGTATTACAGAAACAGAATAAAAAAAAAACTACAGTGTATATTTCTTTAATAGACTCACGCAACTCGTACATTGTCTCACAGCTAATATCGTTTATTAATATTAGGTTTGCTTTTAATTTGCAATTCTTAGTATTAAATATGTAAGGTACGTATATGGTTGAGGGTTACTCATTTTGCATAGCAATTATTGCTACCTGAGAAACGTAAATATATGATTTAATACTGTAGGTAGCGTATTCGATATTCTTTAGTAATTAAATAAATTTCAATAGTAATAATGATTGTTAAATATTTTTTAGCCCGCTATATTATAAAAATTATACAATATATTGAAATGTCCATTATTTTCACAACTCAAATTTCGTTATAATAACATAATAGGTAAATTCAGAAATCTAAAATTAAATCGGTGGGAATCTTCAAAATAAAAAGGCACTTTTTCGTACACTGCTCCCATTTTAAGTTGCAATACGATGAAATTCAAAAGGATATCCGAAAATGGGAAAGATCTATCAAAACCTAATAATGTAAACCTATTTATTCACGTGACAAAGAATATTTATCCGAATGTGCCACGCTTGGAAACTATTGTCGGATTCAAGGAAACGCGTCACGGTCGTCCGACCGAGCGAGGAGGAGCCGTGGGGGGACGCCGGCGCACGCGGCGCGTCATACGCCCACGCTACCATCCGACGTAGAGTTCGTTTTGTTATCCTTGAACTTCGCGGAGCCCGATTTTGCGTTCGTAAAAAAGGCCGGTAAATAAAATAAATTTCGCGTACGTGACCGCTGCGCGACAAAGAGCTTTACTCACGGAGGCGCACGAGTTATCTTTAGGATCACCCGGCAGAGTGGCGTCAATCGCATTAGCAGTGAGCGATTCGACGGTACCTAGGGGGGGGAGTTATAAATATTAATCTTACTACTTTTACAATACTCCATACCGAATAGATAAATCTATGTGCTTCGTGTGATGACGGTGATGGTTTTAGAATAAACGCGTTTCGCAATATAGTATACACTGACATAATTAAAAAAGTTTTAGATAACAAAATATACTCAGAAATCCTTCTTTATATTGTCAAGTGTAAAAATAAGGAAAAATTACTAAAAGTTTAGATATATGGGAAAAATGTCGCTATAACAACACGAAACCGCACCGAGACTGAATACATGCATGAAACTAAAATATCGTATTTTAATTGAAAAATAAAATAATAATTAATCAAGTACTGTATTTAAAAACCTAACGATATAAGCAACGATAGTTTAAAATGCGAGTTTGAGAAAAACATCCTCAACGTGCGTAGCGGCTCCTCGTTTCCGGTAAAGGAGTACTCCCGCTCGAACTAGCCGATACGAACGATATATCTACTTCGAAAACGCTCTCCGATAACGCAAACCTCATAACACGAGGCCGAGTCTACATCACATGTCACCGTGGAACTGGACAGACGACGATGTACCGAGGACACTGCGTGTGAACCGTGACGACTATAAGCGCACGACGTACCTTACGTATGGTGAACCCACGTTAACATCCGACGACATATAAAACGTATCCCAAAAGCGTTAATATTATCCGACAGTGTATCGATCTCCCAAACATTTAACCGAGTTTTACCAAGAATTTTACCAAGTTTTCTTCGAAACGAAATACGTACGCTTTTTCTCTTATCTTCGATTAGCGTACCTAAAAGAACAGCGCTCCGGCCGGCTGTGTGACGTACGCGCGAGTAATAAAACGCTCAAGATAAGTAACGACAAAATTTATGCATGTGAAGACGTGCACACACTACAATGTAATAATTTATGTGTGATAATCGTGAACGTTCGCCCGGTTGCAGTGAGCGCGTGTCTCGTGACGTCGTTGAGCGCCGGGTGACGCGGCGGCGGCGGCGGCGCAGCGCCCCACGTGCGCCCGGGCTAAAATGCTGAACAAACCGAGAGTAATGCCACGAACAAACTAGAGAAGAAATTCAAAAACAGACAACTGGCAGGTAGGTGTGCAACATAAAAAAAACGGGCGACTACTAGAAATCACAACAGGGTTTAATGTGAAGTCAAAAGTTTGCAATAACTTCGCATAGAAACTCACATTTATGCGAATATAAAAAATAGTTTACGCACAGTTTTAGTGTTAAAACTAAACGACACTATGATCGTCTTCCGCAACTTCGTCAGCATGGACATCTACATTATTCTTCTTCTACTACTTCTAATTTTTTCCCACATCAAAATCCCGGTCGACATACATCACTGTATTGGATAACGATTTGATTTTGCGATCCCGATCCAACAGTACCGAGTTCAATTTCCATCCCGACGTCGGTCGGTGTGGTAGATATCAGTATTGGATTCCCGTTTATTACAATTAAAATCAACACACTTCGTGAATTATAGTCACCGTGACTCATTCGTACTCGTCACTTATCGATTTGCAATTTACAACCCTGTCAACTCTAGTTTACACTTTGTTTACTTCCAACTGTTTCTATAAAATCAAACCGTACATAACAAAACACAAATAAATTGTTTTATAATGCTTTAGTATGTATGTACGTATTCAAGAACTATTTAAAAGACATAAAGAAGAAATAATTACCACAATAAATCTAGGTTATCGTACTACGTTGACAATGACCGACCTTCTAGTGCCTATGGGACACCGTTTCACTGCTTGTGAGGGTTGTCGTGCTTTTTATTCCGAAACAAACGTCAAGCCAGAAAAAAACACACGAGTCTTTATTTATTATGGAAGAGCGGAACCGAAATTAAGATTGAGAATGAGACGAAACGTAACCCAAAGTAGAACAGAATCGCTTATGGCTCGTTCTGCCGATTAAACGTATATATATACATGATTATCGTGAAAATTCCAGGCTGCCTTATTTTTTTGTTTAAATTGATTGTCATAATTAATCTAACAAATTAGCATAAACATTACATTTTTTTTTTGACTAATAATATATTTGTAACATACCTTTAACATACCTACAACTTTAAACGTACGAGGAGGCTTCTCGTCTTTAAGGAGATCCAGATGTTCTGTTCTCAAGATGGCTATAAATGATAGTCACATGGAAGAAAAGGAAACGTCATGTACATACGGTGCACTTTTTATCAAAATAGCAATCTAGTCGTTCTACATTGGGGAACTCGGAATTGTTTGCGATACTACAAAGAAATATACTTACGGCCCGTCAGACGTTGGTCTGCCCATTCTTGTAGGTGATTTCGCTATATAGTCAACGCCCACAGTTCCGCCATCATAAACAAGGATTTAATTCTTTTCTTGTTGGATAGACAGATGTCAATCTCAATATCCGGTTTCGTTTTCGGCCCCAGTTCCGTTCTCAATTTCGATCTCGATCTCCCTTTAAATCCGGATTCCGGTTCCTTTCCTGATCCCGCTCTCCGTCACACTTTAATTACCGATTCTGCTGGCAGTCACAGTTCCAATTTGAACGATCTGATTTAAATTTGAAGCCGGGACAAGTGCAACATTTTTTTAGAGACCTTTCCGGGCGTGCTGCGTACAACATATCACCAAACTTTCATCGTAAACGGATTAACAGTTTAAGGAAGCTTTGGAGATAAACATGCAAAGATTCCTTTTTATATTTTCATCATCTCTTATATCAATCCTGGTCTTGCTTTTGATTGCGAAGGAAAGAAGAATTATGTGTATTCATCGCTCCGTAAGTTACGGTTATAAATTCATACAAGAATCCCTAAAAAAAAAAAGCACTTTCCATTTTTTCCGAATTTGCAATATTTCCGGACAACTTTTTAATTTTTTCTTTTCCTAATAGTCTTAATAATAACCTTATACGGACTATTACGGACGTTTAAGAAAATAAATTAGCCAAATCTGTCCAGCCATAATAAGCGCTATGCATACCAACACTTTATCATTTAATTTAGATAGATTTTTATTTGTTATATATTTACAATGAACTCCAAACAAAGTTTTATACGTCTCAGCCAGTTTTTGAAAACTTATTTTCTAATACGCATCGGACAGGCACATCTTCAACTTCCTTCTCAAATGCAGCCAGCGGCGTATCCTCCCTCCGGCGAAGAAGATCGTTTTCCTCGACTTGACTCTTTATTGGGGGACAAAAAGTTGGACAACGGTGCCGAATCGGAACTGCAAAGAGGGCGACCTAAAAGTTCGGCCGATGCGGTATCCAGAAAGCCTCTCGTTTTAACCGCCGAGTGTACGGGGCGCGCTGCTGTCGCCGTCGTCGTCGATGCGAAGCATTAGGCACGGAGGCCGGTGTTCGGCCGCTTGCTGCTCACAGCAGTGAAAACTTATGGAAAACGTTAACTAACATAATCATTCAGCATTGTTGTTCCTATTATCTCGTTCAAGAGGTTCTACCGACTCCAGATATACTGTCAAAAAAAAAATAGCTATCAAAATTTTGTCAGAAATTTTCGCACGTTTCTCTTTGGTAACCGTTGGCTCATTACGAAACAGCTCCACGGTCGACTGATCCTTCGTTTCTAGATAGTATTAGTAAATCCATAGTTCATCGTGACTATATCGATAAACGCGCCGACTCGTGTCTGCTTTGCTATGTTAGTCACAGCACAAATTTATGCAAAACTGCTGAGTGTGCGCTAGATAGTGCAGCACTCAGCGTGATACTGTCCTCCTTACGCGAAGATGCTGACGCAAATTTAATGTGCACATTTCCCGATCCAATCGCATACATGTCCAATGTGTCAGCATGTTTGTCCAATCAAACATGCTGATTCTTCTCGTATGTAATTCTCATATTCAGCCAACGCGTTTTCATCTGTAAGAAACGTCAGAGGGCGGCCACTTCTTTTATGGTCCGCAAAAGTTACGCGACCGCGTTTAAGTTCTTCTAACTGGCGGTAAGCAGGCATTTTACAAGAGCTTTTAACTTTGAACGCCATTCGAAAGCTTTCAAATGATTCGTCTAGTTAAGTCGACATTTGAAATTGTACAAAAATAACACGCGTAAATTTTCTCGTTGTAAAACCATCCCAAATATCCTAAAATGCATAACATCGTTATAGATCCTACTGAGAAATTAATCTATAACGACTTTAGACATGTCTCACTAGACAGAATAATTTTGTTTATAAAAAGAAAATAAAGAGAAATTTTAATTTGAAATGTCCATATTATCTCTAAAATAATCTAATTTTATACCTCATAAAAAGCAGCTAATGTATCATAATTAAAAAACGCTTTTAGCAAAATACTTTCCACTGTCTGTTATTTTGTAGCAAATACTAAAACAAACTTTAGGTTCGCAACAATTGCAACATTAGCCACATCATGACCAATGATAAATTGATACCCTTTTGACATAATCAGTATAATAATATAATATTATGCGATAAGCGCCTTGACTACTACAATTATTAGATGTTTTTTTTACATAAAATTAATAAGATTATTAGCGATAATTTCCGTATTTGCAAAAGTGTAAAACCCTCTTATTTTGATTTTTTTTCTTATTTAATATGTACTGTTTTTAACCCGACTGCCAAGGAGTTGTATTGTTTTTCACGAGTATCTTGTGTTTGTAAATTTCTTTATTCTCACGCATCTTCCAAACGGCTAGATGGATTTCAACAATTTAGGTATCGTTAGATCGTCTCAAAAACCCAAGTGTCCTTAAATAGGTATTAAACAAACAAAATGACGAATTTTTGGCGCCATATTGTTAGAACAAAAATTTTTTTTTAACCAAACCTATCGATTAGGGTATCAAAATAAAGGGAATCAAAAAAATATTACAAAAATATACATATGTCATGTGTTTAAATTTAATCAGGAATAATTACAACCATTTTAATTTAATCATTCGAATAAAGTAATCAATGCGTTCAAATAGTTGTATTTTGGCTTTAAATCGGCCAAGTGTGTGTCGGATATCGTATCACGCATTTCTTTTACCTGGTAGAGGCAATCATTTGTAATGACAACGGTTCTCAATACTTCTTGCAATTTTTTTTTGTTCCGCTACTCACTTCTGGATGGGGTTGTATGTATTTTAAACAGTACACGTTTTCGTTCGTAGGAATGCACCGGACGGAACACTAAAAATTCTAAAATAAAATAAATAATTAAGAAAATAAAAAAAAACTCGACTGCAAAATCAACAGATAAGCAACGCACTAAAAAGACCGAAACAATAACGAGAAAACAAAGTACTAAAACCTAATAATAAACTTTACTTTGGTTTAACAGACTATATTATAAGCTGAAAGCCTAAGTTAAATAATTTACATTATGTTTGGTAGTAGGCGGCACTCGTTTGCAAATTATAAATCGTAAGAAAATTAATGGGTCCAGCCTGCTACCAAACATAATGTAAATTATTTAACTCATTCTTTCAGCTCATGTTAAACCAAAGTAGAGTTTAGCTATTAGGTTTTTACTAATTTGTTTTCTCAATATTGTTTCGGTCTTTTTAGTGCGTTGCTTCTCTGTTGATTTTTTGCAGTTGTGCTTTTTATATTTTTTTAATCATTTATTTTTCTGTGTACGTTACACTCCTAGCCTCGGTTGAGGCCCATTTTTTCGCAATCACATTCGCCCTGTAATGACTTGTTTACTTCCGGGATCCCATTGTCAAATCCGGGTCTCATTTGAGGTTTATTATTCTATAGATGATTTCCATCTCTTTAGCTGTACCCGTATTCAAAGACGTCCCTGCCACATCTCACATGTCATCTCATGTCGTGCGCATCAACATTTTAAGAACTCGGCGCTCACCGACCTTAGCCCACCCGTGCCTACGTACCGAATTATTTAATTTCGCACATTCGTGACTAACAACGCCCATATCAGACATCTCTCACTGTTCAATTCGTCGACCGAATGGGGGAAACGAATCGCCCACCACAGGGGTCGTCTGCGAGGCTCTCACGGTCTTGTTTGAATTGTTTCAACGAAACCTTCATAACGAAATTGGTAGGGCAAGAATCACTGAACACATTTAACGACTTATTCAAAATTAAATTATTTTTCTCTTTAGTAAGAAGTTTAATGAATGTTTAATACCAAAATAATAAAGCAAATAGACGTCAATAAGAAATTAATCACGTTTAGTATTTACAAAAAAAAACCTAATAAACCGAGAATACGACAAATTAACAGCCAATATTATTTTCACATTATAGTGTCAAAAAAAAAACTGCTTTTCTGTCTTCGCTCGTATATAAAGTACATAATCTCGTATATGTTTAAAAAAAGTCTGGACAGCTATAAATGTTTCTTAAAACTGAGTTAACGAAAAATAAAAAATATTTGACATAACTTCAAACACGTGAGTTACGAAATTGAGAGCAGAAAGACGGTTGGTAAACTTACTTAGTAGTTAATGTATGCTTATGACTTTATGCGAGCTGACTTACCTTAAGAAGTGAATCGTTCGTTTTGAGATATTCTGCTTACCTATTTTTACCCGACTGTACTACGCAAAGGAGAATAATGTCTTTATCTGCTCATATATGGTATGTATGTACGTGTTTGTTCCTTTATGGCACTCTAGAGACCAAACGCGTGGGCCGATTTTGATCATTCTTACGTCAATCGCACTGCCTTTGTCTTGTGAAGACAAGGGAAAGGTTAAAGACATGACAATAATTAAAATTTAATATAACGACAACCAGACACCATATTGTGAAAAGGAAAAAAAAAATTGACGAACTATGACAAGTGAAAACAGTCTACTAAAACAAAGATTTAAAGTACCATTCAAAATGCATAAGAATCATGGTCAAAAGGCAAGCAAACTCCACAGACTTTAGCGAAACCCAGATTAACTCGCAACAAGTTGATGCCATGTATATGGTGGGATTAGAAGGGCATTATTCATTATGAGCTTTTACCGCCGGGCAAAATCATCAGTTCGAACCTCTACTGCTAATAGCTGAGGATAATTAAGCAAGAAGTAGAAAAAATACAGCCGGACTTGATGAACAGAAAGGGTGTAGTTTTTCAACATGATAACGCCAGACCACACACATCTTTAGCCACTCAGCAAATATTGAGAGTTTGGTTGGGAAGTGTTAACGCATCCCTGACCTTACACCCTCATACAGCCCTGACCTTGCACCCTCAGATTATCATCTGTTTCGGTCTCTTCAGAATTCTTTAGATAGTGTTGGGTTAACATCGATAAAGCACTGTCAAAACTACTTGTCGCAATATTTTGATCAGAAGTCCCAAAATTTCTACAGCATTAGGATTATGTCACTACCTACAAAATGATCACAAGTTGTTGAAGAAAATGGCATTTATATATTATAGTTGAATGTTAATGAAATATGATGAAAAATTATCTTAAAATTTTATATACAACACGAAAAAACTTTTTTCCCCGACCTTACACAATAAAATGACCAAATTGTTATTTTCAAAGTATTTTGTCAAACACAATGTTTGATAAGAAACAACCAATTAAAACGTGGCCTGTGATACTCTTCGCAGGATCCTTATAGAATCACTATCAAGTCTTGTCTATCCACCTGTCACAAATCATTTTCACCGAATTTATTGGTCAAAAACTTGCCGTTTGATACACATAGAGTTAGTCGGATCCAATCACGGGAGTATGGCGTAAACAAACAAATTTAGGATTTTAAGTTTAATTTAGGAGACAAATTAGAATATTTAAAAGTCAATTTGTCAAGTGCATCACGTGATATATCGAATAAACGAATTTGATATACGAAATACAAATAAATTTTCTCTCTATTATTTGACAATAAATGCTTAAGATATATTAAAGCGAAATATACGAAAATCCAGCACACCCCGTTCGTCTAGAGCTTAAATTTTGGATAAAAAAAATGCAAAATAGGAGCTTCACTCGTAGTGCACAGGAAAATCTAAACTAAAAAAGAAATTTAAATTCCCACGGGTAAAGTAAAATAGTTGTAAGCAGAAAATGCATGTATACAAATCGCATAATTACCTCAAGTATTAATGACGCTCATTTATGGTACGGAACTCTACCCGTATGAGATGCATTCGTATTTTGCAGTTTTTCATAATGAAAGCCCTTTGGTTTCAACATGTGTGTTTACTATGTACGCAAATTTATGCAAAAAAAAAAAATTTCAAATACGTCTCTCTACTTCTGTGGAGTGTAGAATAGAAAAAGGCGTGGTGATGTTGCTTCGGCTGTTATTAATGTTGAAAGAAAACGAAAGAAACCTATAGAAAAAATTTATTATGATTGGAAGGATCTATAAAGAGCGATCTAAGAAAATCTGTCTCGATCAAATCGGCATAAAGTTCGAATTTTAAGAGCCATGAATCAAATCATTCATAAATTATTGCGCGTAATAATTTATGAATGTCAAAGTTATACCTAAAAAGAAATATCTAGCTAGCCATCTACATGTACATGTTTATGTTAAATTACATTTTGGCACACAAAAGTGGAACCGTTGGTTAAATGGAGGTAAAATTTTATTCAAGGATTTAGATTTAGTGAATACCACAGGAAGACAAATAATTATTTTCTTTTTTACCGCTGAATGTATGTAGAATATACCCGAAGTATCTGAATTTGAAATAAACATATATCCGGAATACTTACTTTTAATATAAGCAATCAGAACTTGCTTGCATACATGCACGTCTTCCAGTATTATACTTAAATGGTTTGGTAGGTATTCATATAAAATATGTCTTAAATTCTTTGGTATGTATTCCGTCGAAGTAAATCCGATAACAACACGCCGCTGCGTGAGAGCGGGACGGCACTCACCAGCGCTGCCGCAGTGACGTAGTCAGGCCGCGATCACCGGTCCATCGGCGCACCCGCATTGACGAGAGCCGGGCGCAGTCGCCACGGCCCCGCGCGCGCACTGTCACCACGCCGCGACCACCACACCGCTGTCGCTACGATCGCGCGATAGCCACTGCACTCGCACGAAGGCACCGCCCGGTGCGCGATCGACACCTCACTGTTTACACTCACACACTGACACTCACTTGTTTCCACACTCGCACCTCTCGCGACGCTAACACATTACCTGAAACGAGATAATAACACGTTAATCTAAGATTGGCAGGTGAGAACTGTTTCGATCACTATTGCTAAAAAAAAGTGAAAATTCTGAAACGATTAAAATAAATATGAGAGATACGTACGCCCTTACGTATACAAACTAGTTGTAAATGAGAACATTTAAACGGTATCAAGTCACTGCAGATCGATTGGAGATCGACAATGTGCTGTTCGCGTCCAACACAAAATGTAAATAACACAGTTGTTCGCCGCACATGAGCGCCGGGCGCGGCGGCGACGACGCGGTGGGCGATAAGGGCGGGCGCGCCGCTGCACCAATTCGGTAGTGCGCGCCGCGTTTGACACTGATAAGTGTTTACGCTCTCGTGCAAAGGCCGCACGGGCACTATAGTTCACATCGATATACACCGCGTACGTTATCGCGTAATTATGGCTAGTGGACAGATAAAACACACATTAGCCAGTTGTTAGGTATAATCCATGACATTTTTAAGCTTATGAATGCGTTGCGTTTTGCATTAAAGGAAATGTTTTACGAATCTATAAAGCCCGGCTTGCACTTTGTACACTTGAAATTTAACAACGAAATTACTAAACGAAACATTTTGATTATCATTTTGTTTTGGCTTATTGTAGCTTAGTTTTTTTATACAAAAGCATTAAATGTATACCTTATAGGCAATGCTTAATCTAAAAAATAAAGATGGCGTCTATGACAAATAATTTGATCTTTGCCCTTTGTCATCATATGTTAATAATGTATATTACTCCTTACGGAATAACGGGATTCATAAATTTGAACAACTGTTTCATTTCATTTGTCATCGAGTTAGTTAACCAATACGTGGCATGAAAATTCGGAATGGACTCGTAGGGACGTACTCGTCACTAGTTTCTCTTAGTAATTAAATATTGCTTCATCGAGAAAAAAAAAACTACAAGATTTCGATGTAAATGTCTTTCAATCATTATTTAGAATTTTCCTCGATTTCATAAAAGCATACAAAGTGCAAAGCGAACTTGAAATACATACCTCCTTTTCGTCTGACAAGAACAATCTAATTGTACCACATTTCTAAGTAGGTTAATGTTTATGCGTACATCATTTTACCACGCAGTGTATGGACTAGAAATAATCCGTACTTATAAAGTATAAAGCACTCTCTACGTGTCTACGCCCCCAAGGCGCGCTTTTTTGTTTTGCCATTTTCACTTATTTTTTTGCTTGACTTCAACAGAGTAGCCATCTCTTCGCCGCGAAACGGAAATAGCGGTTTCGTTTCCGCATCGAAAGACGAAGAAAATGCTACCACACAAACCGCCGGCGCATTGCAAAACCACCTTCGGTGATTTTCACGACGTATGCGCGCATGTGTATTCATTCGTCTTCTGTAAGGTGTCGTATTTCAATTCCGCTCAAAAGCGACGAAGCCTGCGACCAAACACGTCGCGAACTTTGTTGCGCTGACACGAGACAAAACCGTGATGGTATGCAAAAAAAAAAAAACTTAAGCTGAGTAAACTCCGCCGATGCCGGTGGGCGGGGGGCGCCAGCGGCGGGCGGCGGGCGGCGGGGGCTACACGGCAAACTTTTAATTGAAAGAGCCGTTGACGACGACCCGGCCGCCGTTTCACTTAATTTATGAACTAAAACCGGTACACAGACAAAAGTGGTCCCGAGCTTTATGGATAAAAGTTCCGAGGCGACTTTTTTTTACCTCGCCCCGCGAATACTTTCCAAGTGCCGAAGCACGATTTGGGTCGAAGGGGAAATACCTTCTATTAGCCCGTCAAAGAAGTCCGCTATTTACTTTAAACAAGTTATGAAACGGCGAAATTTCTGTTCTTCTTGCTTCGAAAACGAAACAAGTTGTAAACAATTCATTCAAGCGAATATTTATCGAATTCATTAAATGATACGTATCATTACAAACTCGTGACCTCCACCCATACACGAGGCATGTAGCGCACACACAACAATAATATTATTAACTGATTTATTTTTCTCAATGAATCTGGTATATTTTATTACAACACCAATCACACACGGTCGTGTATTTATATGATGCTGAATACACTTAATGATATATATTTAACTTCCAGGTGGAAAAATATAATTATGCACAAGCACTCGCAAATACAACTTGTTTTCGCATTATTTTCAAACTAAAGATTTAACCTATTACCCTTATTGCTAGTAGTGTGATATTCACAAACATACACACTAACGTCACAATCCACGATCTGACGAATAGTAAAATCCATTAGCATTAATGCGATTTAAAATCGAACCATAATACTCGTTTATTATTCCGTCGCGCAATATTATATTTATTACAATAATGTAGCGCCGGCATTTACGGGCGTATTTCTCCGAAGAATTCAAGCTGTTAGAAATCGAATACATGCAAAATACTTTTCGAGCAAACGTTGTTTTACCGGTATTTTATAAGAATACCGCGAATCAATGTTATTATCAACGTATACGAAACGGTACGTTGATAATAAATCACATTTCCCATATCCGACCCAGGCATATATATGTACGTTATAGAAGAGTCAAATATCCTTCTGCTCAGCGGAACAGAGATCAAACATCGGCTTACAAATAACCGAATTTATCATAATTCTTGGTAAATCCACAGATTGAAATATTTTATAGCGTATCGGATTTACATAGTAATAATGTTAGATGCGATACGTACATCGTTCCAATTCGGGACGTTCGTTCGACTCGAGTTAACAACTCGCATTGTGCGCCATGTGTCGGCCGATGGCGTCGTCTCTGAACACGATTAAACTACTACGTTGCATTAAGTAAGACTTTCTATCTCCATATCTAAAACATAAACGTTCCATGAAATAATTTAAGTAATATTGTACGATTTAAACGACGGTTACACGAACAAGGGAGGGACATCCATCTTGTCGCAGATGGTCACGTTCGTGACGTCATTAAAATTTTCTATTTGGAATTTAGAAATTATTAAATTAAAACAGCACTTGTAAAATTATTTACATATTCTTATTTAAAATTCAAAGGTCATCATCATCATCGTCAACATTCGCTCAACCTTCAGCCAGTCAAAATGACTGAAAGGGCCAACACCGATACACCGAAGAAGGAAGCGCAATAATACAAGCGGAGTATGGGCTCAAGTCTAGACTAGGAGTCACGGGAGTGTAGTCAGCCGGTATTCGGCAACCTTTGGCCAAAAACTGGAGTCGGAATAGGTGATAAATACTATGATGTGTCAATAAATATAGCGGGAAGGGGTAAATCTTCCTAGTTTACTTCTTCCGTTAATCTTTCATTCTAGAATTTCTGCACTTGGCGCAAAACTTTCAGTGTCCGTTTCTGGGAGTAAATGAAGTTCATCCGCAACTTTTTAATTTCTACTTTGCTCCATGCTAATGTGGATCATTTCCTTTTTGGTTGAAAATCTAGTTCAAAGCTAACAATAAATCAAATATTTCAGAAAGTTTACAAAACGCAATACCGTAATTATGACGAGAAAGTATTTCTTTAAAATTAGGATTTTACAGCAGTGAGTTTCAAACTCTCATTTGAAATAACCAACTGTTAAAGTTAAACACATCAAAATACGTCGTTTTAACTTAACAATTTGCAGTAAACTAATCTTAAAGATATTAAGCATTCATGACATTAAATTGATGTCACAAATGCCAATATCTCTAAGAATATCGATATTTTGACATTTTAATTTTAACAGTTAGCAGTTAGTTATTGCACGTGAGAGATTAAAGCACTCCGCTATTAATATTTTCGATGTATACGTGTGACGTTAGAAAGTCTACAACCTTCTTGTCAAACTTTTAACCCCCCAATCGGTAAGAAGTGACGTAATTTATGGACGGCCACCCCAAATCGTCATTCGTAACCCTGCAACGCAAAGCGATGAAAAGAAACGCACAATCCACGATCGGCATCGATTCAGAGGTCCGTCCGCTCGGCCTTCGATCCGGTTCGACCTGTTCCGACGGCGAGCTGCGTATCGGCCCGGGCCACCGCCGGCGGCCGGCCGGACACCCTCGGCGTGCGTCATCTGCACATGTGAAACGATTATAATGTATTGAACAAGGTGATCGTTCGATTTCGATAATAGCACTCCATGACTAAATTGTAGCTTTGTGAATAATGAGTTCACTTTATAAAGTCTATTCTGTGTCGAAGCATTTCGATGCATTCGCATTTGAATAGCGATTTTATTGAACAGAGATTTTTTCTCCTTTAAACGGCCGCGAGAGGCTTGTCCTAATGAATTGCATCGTGATACGTTAAAAGTAAACAGCCACTTATTAGTATTCGCATTCCTTCGCCGCCCGCCCTCGCGCCAGGTGCGGCCGAACGGAAAGGCCGATTTCTCTCCATTAGCCGAAAGAAGACCAGCCACGGCACGGAAGGAAGCAATTAGCCGGCCGCCGGCGGTGGCCGCGCCCTCTGCGCCGGCGCCCGCGCCCGACCGCGCGGGACCGCGTATACGTATAGCTAGATACGCGACGTCCGCGAAAACGATACGGGCACTTAATGAAATTAGAAAACATACAAACGGCTGTTTTCCGTTTGGAAGCATCAGGTTATATTGTGATGATGGCGGTGCACGATAGATACGATCCTATCCTATACGGTGGCTGTCAATAAACGTGACGAGTATTCAAATTATATTTCTCTAACAGAAATATTTTTCATAAACTCTTAAACATAATTCACATGACAGACGTGTCAGGTTACAATTATACTGACCGGATCATCAAATGAGACTCGACACATATCGTGGCAAGTTCTCATACTGAAATATCAAAATACCTTCTTCCCCAACACTAATGTGTGATATTTACCAATATTATCAAAATTTTATAATAGACTTTACTTTCTTCATACATCGTTAATTGAGTTCGTTGTTACGACTGTAATAGAGTGATCGCAATTTAGCACGAAAATACGAAGTCCGAATTGAAGAACGATATTTTTGAGTGTACGCATGAAAAACGCACATCGAGGATGACGCAGCCGGCCGAGAGCGGCGGGCGGGGCGGGCAGGGCGCCGGCAGCGCGCACAAGTTCTCGACAAAGAGGACTAACTTCCATTAAATCTTTGGCAACTAAGTTGAGCCTCCCCGCCGACTGGGCCGCCCGCCGCCCGCCGCGGTCGGCGGCCGCTACTAACTACTTGCAGGCATTTATTTAACTCATGCCGCGTATCAACGAATTTCTACGCTGGCTCGATAGTGGCATCGATTTAAGAATATACAGTAATAAACCCCTAATAAGGTAGCGGGGAGCAAGAAACTTATTTTGACAATTTTATATGCGCGTGTGTACGATTCTTAAGATACTTGTCAAAATAAAATCGTAACGAAGTCAATCCGGTACATATGCGTGTTTCCCAAAACAATAATCATTATAGGTTTTGTAAACGATACAGAAATCGAAACAATCTTTTGTAATTTTATGCAGTTTGTACAAATACAATAAACTGAAAAAAAATACTGAACTGATTTTGATGAAAACTATTGTATTTTATTGGTCGAAACGCAGTGTTTAATCTAAGAAGATAGACAAATTTATCAAGACTTGTTACTTGGAACTAGATAGAAAACAATTTTATTTAAGCGGGCAGGCAAATTGTCGAGGAGACAGAATATGTAATAAATTGTGATGAAATTTGTAAGGAAAATATCCTAAAGACGGGTATGCATTACTTTTTATTGCAGGAAATGATCTCAGATTTATGTCTATTCAAAACAAGTTGTTTAAAAAATAAATAAACTAAAAAAAAACCCACACCTACGCCATAATCGGAATGAGCCGAGCGGGCGGCGCCGCGGACAGCAACTTCTGTGTAAGTTCGAGACGCCTTCAGGTACGTCCGGTACAAGTCGCAGTGCTGTACATAGCGTCATACATTACAGCGCGTGTATACATAAAGTTAACTGTATCTAACCTGAAATAAACTAGTAAGCGTAGCAATTCTACGAAACTTGTCAATGGACAAAATTAAAATGAAACGATACTGTTTTTGAATGGTGATTTTGTGTTAACAACGCGTCCGGTAAAATCAAATGTATAATATAATGAAAGACTAAGATTAGAATAACTAATGATAGTAACTGCTAATAACTAAACATTAGAAAATAAGCAATAGTCCTAATAATTAATTAATTAATGTGATAGATTTTAACACGAGATTCGATAAGGAAATATCAAAAGTTGTGAGAAAAGTTGGATCTATAATTGTAATAATTGTATTTGTTTAATATAAACGGGAACACATTTCCGAGCTAAAGGAACTCATGTAAGTATCATAAGAGCTTTGCAACCAATGTGCACCATATTTACATGGTATTTAACGAAACAAACTGAACATATCGAATTTACAGTATAACATAATTTTAACTGTAAAACCAAGGGAATGCCAACAAGCGGTACTCCAAGAACAATAACGCGCAGACATTTATTACCATTCCTGTTTTTTAATAATTCATTTAAGATATTCATCATATTTATGTAACTATTCTGGATTAGATCTACGAAATTACTGAACAAGAAACAAACACGGAAGTCAAAACCGACCATTAAGATATTTCCAGCTTCTATACGACGAATCGGTCAAAGCGTGCGTGTACGTACCTGCACTGAACACACCGAAAGATAAACAAAAGTAAACAAATACACTATGTTCGATCCAGATTATCGGCTTTTCTGACGACCTAAATCGGCCCTAATGCCGGCACCAATCGAAGGGCGACCGCGGGCTGCGCGGGTCATCACCGTAACGGCGGCGGCGGGCGGCGAAAGCTCACCCGGCAACTTGCCCAATAACAAACAAAGTTCACGCCCGCGCGTGGACGACAAACCTACAGTTTAGCTTTAAACACGGCCCAACGCGAGTCGCTCCGCGTTTAATACTTCCGGGCCAAATATAGGTTGTTACATATAGTGCGGACGTGCGATCTGTGTGTCGACGACGGACAGGAAGCTCTCTCGGTGAATGTGCAAAATGAGAGGCAATCGATGTTTGTAGACGTTCTAACGCCTTCATCAAACTCTTTTTAAACGAACAAAAGGCGTCTGCGACTGCGAAAAGATACTTTGACAATAATCTAGTGGATAATTGATGAGGTTCATAATGTATGATAATCAAAATTTAAATTAATAATTATTACATTCTTCTGACTCGAGACACATACCCAACTTTAGCGATAATAATATGCATGAGCTCAACGGAAATATTAATATTAAATAACCAAGGGTCGACCATAAATTACGTAATACCGGCAAGGGTGGGAGGGGATGTTCCGTGCTGCGTTATTAAATCCACACACACACACGACAAAATGTAAGGAAATTCGTTTTTAAATTTTCGTTCGAAATAAGTTTTAAAAGCTCGACCCACAAACGGCTCAATTTGTCGTGACGGAATCATTAAACAATTGAAATTCTCCACCAAAGCATACACATTTAATGTTTCGAGTTCGTTTGCGAGAATCAAATTGCCACTTTCGCATTTCACGCAGGTACTGTCTTATTTCAAACCATAAATGTTGCAATCGCTTCGAAACGCGTCACTGACCAGTTGCATTGAAACTGTTTTGCACAATAATCGCTTAGCATGTTTCAACAAATTTGGCGCAATTTTACAAGATAACCGAACAACAAAACCTTCATTTTTGTAATGAAGGTAGAAGTGTCAATGCTTAAAAAGTAGCAACTCCCGGAAGATAGACGCAAATAATAGGAAGACGTTGGCAAAGTGATGTAAATGACAGGCCAGATTCTTTTTATTTGAGTTCAACAACTCATCTCGCTCTCCGAGACAACTAGAATTACAGTCAGGTGATGTTGGTCACGATTTAAAGCATAATTTTCGTAGCAGTTTCGTTGCACCGTGTGCCCTAGGCCTTAAGTCATATTGGAAGTTTACAACTACGTTAGAACGCATCCATTGTTATGTAGCAGTAAGTTTTTATTCCCCGAATGAATTCTTTTAAACAGATAAATTAACTTTTTAGTAAATAAATATCTAGGTAGGTAACCCACCAGTTCCGCTTGAATCCTCCGGACTATATTTCGTCCTCGTAATAATCTCTTACCCACCGGCGATCTGCAATAGGTATCCTTCTTGAGGATCGAGGACATCTAAATACTTTCCTTGAAGTAACCCTCATTTCAAAACTACTACACGTTAAAGCTTTCATAATGAACTTTATATTACTATTATTTATTTCTAATGTTTCAATCGAATTTATTTTCCTTAGATCAAAATCTACACATATAAAGTCGTAACGAAGTCAAAGATGGATATCTATTACCTTTTGTAGTAAAAGATGACCTCGAAAAATAAATATGTTTAAAAAGAAGTTTATATCTTTGCAATAATGGGTATAGACTCAAGAAGCTTTGTTCACGCGGACGGGACCGAGGGCAACAGTTAGTTTAAAATTAAAAAAAAAACCGGACAAAAGCATGTCGGACCATGCTCAGTGCAGGGTTTCTAAGCCGTGACTACAAAGAAATGCATTACAAATAAAAAAAATACGTTGTCCTATTTTTTTTCCATGTTTCCCGCACATAATAAGTATAAGCACTTTAATCGCATATAACTAGCAAAAGAAGTATGCAAGTTGACTACTACTTTTAAAATAGTGTAAACTAAAGTGCACCAGCAAAAGAGCGTATCTTCATGGCACTTACGGCCTTTTGTTGAGAAACGCAGTTTTTCGGAAATAACTTAAAAATGGTATATTCGATCACGTTCAAAATAATTTTCGTTGAAGGAATAGATGTTTGCAATTTTTTTCACATTTTTGGACATAAGGTTCAAAAACTAAAGGGGTACGGACACATTTTATGCTACTATCAGAGCTATTATTTCCCGAAAATATTCACAGAAAAATAATGCTCAGAAACCTTATTAAACTATATAATTCTCGGAATATGCGTCAACATTGCTGAAAAAAAACTTCCAGCTTCTGTTACCATAGATTGAGTTTTTTTTTATAGACTACCATACTAAGTAGCTACACAGACGGACGGACATGACGAAACTATAAGGGTTCCGTTTTTGCCATTTTGGTTCGGAACTCTAAAAAGAGGCAAAACTAAAAAAAAACATGTATTACAAGAGCAGGAGAAGAGGTTTAATTGAGCATTATTTAAGTGTTACAATAAGAAAAAAGGTGAACAAAAACAGTGTTACAGACAGACGATCTCTGAATTATTTATTGTCATTGTGGAATCGTCTGATATGTGGTATGCACGTAGTAATGCACATAATAATATTGTCACTGTTAAGGAAATAAATAAAATTGTATACAAAAACACTTGACAGATAAAAATAATGTTCCAAAACTTAATTATTTATTTATTCACAGCCAATAATAATCAAATACAGGTACAATATCTATCTACCCATTAACTCTTTTTGTAATATTTGCTGCCACAGTAACCTTTAAAGGTCGTTTTTGATATTACACTATTTTAATATCGTGCAATTTTACTACGCTAAGAACGTACCCAATAGTACATATGATTGTGTGAGGAGATCATTAATTATATAAGAATTATCGGTAAGCGGCGCGCGCGCTGACGTCGTATGCACTCGAACTTGCATCATTGATAATTAAACCGTGAACGAACGTCGTTTACGTACGGCGCTCAATATAGATACTCGGTTTTTACAGGCGGGCAGGCTCGCACGAGTGCACGTATACTCAATGTACCATCTCCTATCGATACCGGAGCACGTGACGCAAAAAATAAAACGCGAAAAGAAGTGTTTGTAAGGACTTCTATTAGTACGCAAAGAGGACTGGTACCTAATAAAAGTCCACAGAGGGCCCACGTCCGTCATAAACAACTCAAATATCTGGTATTCGCCCAGTTAGCTAATCCGAGACCACTAGAAAGTCCGTCTCCGCAATTTCCTCGCCTTTGTTTAGTTGGAGTGGCCGGGGCGGCTCGCGGCGGCGGACGGTTTGCCGAAGTGGGCCAGGGCGAGCGCACGAGCGTTCGATTGCGCGCGGGGCGGCGCGGTGCGGCGCGGGCGGGGAGACGCGCTCGGGTCGTTCACACCGCGCGCCGGCGCCCCTCGGCTGCTTTCTGTACAGTGTCATCTTCCCGAGACGCTCGCTGCTTTTAGTTCGTGATTCTAAGGCGCGATATCTAGGCAAAAACATTCACTAAAGACCCCTTTATTTAATGAAAGGCCTACAACTGACAAATGTATTTAGAGAAAATTATAATAGTATGTATGTAGATTCTTAGATATTCATAAATAATTAATTGCCAAAAGGAGCTAAAAATTACATAGAATGTAAACAAATTTAAAGCAATCAAGTAAGATATAAATATATTTTATTAATAAACACAATAATTTTTCAACAAAGATGTATGTACAATTAACCCTATAACAATACAGAACTACAGTAGTTCGTATGTGATTACTTCTTCCTATATGTGAAATATACAGAAAAAATCATCAGTTTTCGGTGAAACGTCTCTAACGGTTAACAGAAAAAAACTAAAATCTTCATACTAATTAATTAGTACTTTCGTTATCAGGTATAGTATTTTAAACTCATAACAGAATTGTAGATCAAATACAAACTTAATATTTGGAATAATTGTTTAATTCAAATGCCATTTTAAAACTTAATCTATATAAATGAAAATCAAATGCTATTCTTTAGAATTAAAACCGTCTAGGCCATTTCGACTATTTTTTTAATGTTCATAATAGACTGAATAAAAGTATTGGGGAAAAAATTGTAAAACATGCTTGGAAAATTAGAAAATTAGGGAAAAATAAAAAAACACAATTTTTTATGGAGTTTTTGTATGCACTCAAAACCTTAACTCACGATTCGAAAAAGAGAATTTAGATAAACACCAGTAAGGATAATTTAAACCACGAGAGAGATAGTTTCATAATAAATTAGTTCTACCGCAGTAGGTGCTTTCGGTGTATTTCTCTGCGGTAATTCGATCAGTATTTCATCGAGAGCGGAAACGCGCGAGTGGAATCGGACTCTAGATTAAGTCCGATCGAAATCGATAGAAGGATACAGAATCAGAATCGAGAGCGGGACAGTATCGAAATCGGGAACGTCACTGAGGGCGTGACGGCCTTTTTAAAAGACTAGCTTCCGCCCGCGCCTCCGTCCGCATAGGCAGAGAATCCTTCACCTATATATATATCGACCGATTACTATAATTAATCATGATCCTGATCGCTATCCCGGTCTTGTTCTCGATGCCAATTTGTAAAATTATCAAATAAAAAATTTGAACCAAGTTTTGATTTAAGTAGGTTCCAATTTTGATCCAGCTTTCAATCCCGATCCCATTGTCAGTTCTAATTTCTTAATGTTCCGTTTCCAGTCAAAATCTTCATTATAATTTTGGTCCCACGGTCCATTAAAATCTTGGTCCCATTCGCGATTTCGAATCCTCCCAGTATCGGCTTTTGATTCTGCTCCACCTCCCAATTGCAAGGAGTTCCTTATTAAAAAAAAGTAATACTTAGCATCGGTAGTTCGGTACAATAGTAAGAATACGCTGACATCAGATATGAATCCTAGTATCCTTTTCCAAAAATCTTCCCATTCGCTAGTACAATATATCGCCAACTTCATAGTAAATGTATGAAAAAGAAAAGAAGTTTAAACTAAACTTAGTTACAACTAAACACATTTATTTCCACACATCTCATCACTTTTGAAAGCCATACCTCACTCCATAAGAAGTTTAATACAGAATTCGACTCCCCTTATCTGCGATAAAAGCAAATTACGCACACATACTAACACACACACACACACTACATAAAAACAAATAAATATGGCTACTAAAAAAATAATAATCGATTTTTTATGGTTATCATATGGTGTACGGAAATAACAGAGAGCTATTTTTGTAAACCCAGGTTCTGACTGTGCACTAATTTTCATTAAGATCGGTTAAACCGTTCTTAAGTTATAAAAGAACATATAGACAGATAATTAGTAGCCCATCGTTTGCTCTTATTGTATACCAATTTTTAAAGTTATAAAAAGGCATACATACAGACAGAAAAAGAAACAGACAATGGTCTATTATATATGCAATTACATGTTCCCATTGAACACCAATTTTCATCACGATTGATGAAATGATTCTTAAGTTATATGAAAACAAACAGGCAGACAGACAACCAGTATCTTATCATTTGTGCGATAACATGCTTTGACTGTACATCAATTTTATCATGAGGGGCCTATTCATAAATTATAAGGTTTTTGAACGTCTCTATTCGGTGAAAATAAACAAATGAAATAAACAAGGAGACAGGAAAACTACACATTTTTCCTATATAATGAATTTATTAATGAGAATAATAAATTAATAAGAATAATACATTCAAGATAACGTTATATTTTTATCGTCCATATTATTCAATGTTCTTTTAACTACGATATGCTTTGCAAGTAATTTTTTCCATATTAATGTCAAAAACAAAGGATGGAAATTTAGTTCCATAAACATTTAAAAATATAATAAAAAATCTCCGCTAAAAACAATTTATAACTGCCACAAGTGCATTCTAATGGGAAATGATCTACTAAGAACATGTCGACAGCGTCCAATGTTATACACATGTACCGAGATAGCAGTCTATTTATTACCATTCCGTTTGGTCACGGATGGTCAATGTGAAAATTGTTCACATATTATCGCGAGTTTTTAAGTAAGAGGCTCTGTTTATATAATTTATTTCTTTTTAATGAATAGGCTATAATTATGTTAGTGATAGAGGCGAAAATAAAATCTTTTATATCACGACGCATGCAATTACTCTTAAACCCCCAAATTTATTTAACTTAACTATCGCGTCATATAATAGTAGGACGTAACTATTGGGCTTGCATTTCACGAGGGTGCGAAAATACTATTTTGAATCCAGAACATGTTTCAACATCTCACAAGTATTCTGTAATGCCGCACATTATACTGCAACCTATCGACACTCTGTGACATCACGCGATAACATTTAACAACTAGATGGTTGAAAAGAAATTATTTAAACTTTTATTGACATGATAACGTCTTTAAAATCGATGAACGCGGCTGCACGCACGAAAAAGAATGATTCGTTGTCGCGTTCCGCCTGAGCCGAGCGTGCGAGCGAGAGCGCGGAACGAGCGATCTCCCTTCCACTCCATCGGCCGTATGTCCGAGTAGAAGAGAGACAGCGGTCGCACAAAACCTACACGTGAACTGTTTTGTCAACTGTTTATAAAGAGAAGTGAAAAGTTAATGTGCTTTCTATTATTTATTGCAACAAACGCAATTAACTCCTTTGTAGTATAGAAAATAATGATAATTCAGTGATAATAATTCAATTCAATTCCTAAACGTATGCACTTTTTCATCAATATTTTCTTACGACGTTATCACGAAAACTAATCGTCAGCAAACCGACTTTACAGACAACCAATTTTTTTTTTGTTACGGTTACTTTCCTCCATACAACTGCAAACTATCACACACATACTACGACGTCGACACCATTTCGATTATCAGACGTTTCTAAATACATTCTTTCACAAGTCTGGTATATACCACTCGGTGTACATACGTCATACATTAAGATCGTATTTATGAGGGGCAGCACGGCTCGCAGGAAAACCGAGAGCGGGCGGGCGCGCCGAGCCGCGACCTCCGCGCCGCCCGCGCCGCCACCGCGCCCGCTCAACTCGTCGCCGGCTTTCAGAGACACGTGTAATTAGCTACCTCTCACTTCTAGCACATGCACATTTGTTCCGTTTTCTAATACTTGGTCTGCATTGTATGGAAACCATCACACAAGCAAAATTCTTGGAAGCTATGATAACTTGTAAAAATTAGAAAAAAAAATGAAGCACTTCCAAAAAACTTCACATTCAGTGTAACAAAAAATAATATAATATAAAGGAGTTTATCTTTCAAAAAAAAAAGAGTTATTTTTAAACTCATTCCCATGCAACTTCGACGTGTTGTTAATTTCACATTTCAATTATGATATTCAATCAACATTTTCAACGACAGGCTCGTGTATTAAATTAATTACACTCGGCGCTTTAGTGGCTTGAAGCAAGCAAATTGGCATTTATAAACCTCTCATTACGAACTACGAACGTAAAGTCAACCTGTTGCGGGTATTGTGCAATGGTCTACATCATCTAGATTTTTTTTTTGTATCAACGTGTTTATTTACAGATGCCTTCAAAAACATAAGTTCAACGTCATAACATTCAGGTGATGTGATTATGATACAAATTAAAATTATTTTTATTAAAAACAATTAAGTAAATAGATAGTTTGTTCGATGTTTCAATGTTTATTATTTAATATTTTAAACTAGTTATCCGCCCGGGCGGCCGTAGAATGTGTTCCTTCATCCAGGCCCCGATCAGGCATCCTGATCCTGAATCAGATCCCGGTTACGCTCGTGATTCTAACCCCGATTCCGATTCACCCAGGATTTTGACCTCGGTCCCGTCCTCGACCCCCGCGCGTCTAGTCTAGGGTCTCTAATGTACTCGCCGTCCCGCTTTCAATTTCTTTACCGCTACCAGTTCCGCTTTGTACAAATTCAAGGCAAATATTAGGATCAAAATAAAAATATAAGGCTATATATAACTCGGAAATACTATAGTTTTTGTATGAGTGAAAACATTTTTAGAATCAGTGTATTAAGTTCGGTTCAATAATACAAACACGCGGCAAAAAATTCGGGGACAAATACTAAAATAAATTATATAAGATCATTCTCCAAGAAAAGGCTATTTAGACGGAAGGCTATCTCCATTTTCATGGTAATCTGTCGAACGGTATTGGAGTTTAGCGATTACTCACACAAACGTTCATTGTTATACATACACATAAAAACATTTTTTTTTAGAAACATTTTAATTGTTTTTATAAAACGGATCGTCTTGCGGGTTTCGTGTATTTACATTTTACCTAACAAATTTGTAACAATAAGATTCTTTTAATTCGGACTTAGTAATCGAGTTGATAAATAAAATATATTCCAAATTCACGACTACGGAGTTACTCATTAGCACTAATGTGTGTAGCGTATTCTTGTTACGTCACGTGAAATGCCTTATCAAAATGCGCATAAAATTATCAAAGCGTTAGGTATACGGTGTAATGTTAGATTGCGCAAACGAAAAAAAAAAAATTATTACGGCCTAACGGGTTCACAGTTTTATAGAACTGCTACATTTGCGCAACATACGCATATTAATTTATCGTCGTGGTCGAAGCGAAACTACTAGTACTACTACTGCGAGCACGTTCATGCAAAACGGAACAACTGATTTTTTTTTTTACTTCAAAACTAACCTCCCCGAGTTGAAACTTGATCTAGCTTGTTCCGGTTAGAATTGCATAGTCAATACCGTCGGCAACGGCCATCGCTTATGTATCTTTGTAGAGGGCGTCTCAATTTATTTTAGCGACGAAAACTTGCGAAAGACAGACCGTTCTTTTCTCACGTATACGATAATCAGGAGTGACTAACAAATCATAAATAATAAACTCTGCAACAGTACTCAGCTAATATCGTTATGATTGCCGGCCAAAGCATTTTGATAAACATCCAACTTCGAATTCGATAGTAACAACTACGATGATAAGTATAAATCAACAGGCCATTGGCCGATCAATTACTTTAACAAAAAATCCGTTGTTGAAATAGGGATATTTTTATATGGTAATGATATTAAATTGATGTGATTTGCAAAGAAAAATGTCAATTTTTAACGAAAGTAGAACATTGTCCCCAGTAGCCGAACAATACAAACCCATTGAAAATAGCAAATACATACGTATGGCTGGGTATTAATCCTTCACCTAAGGTAGAGACACTCCGACCATAAAACCGCTTGTTGTCTGTTATAATCAAAAAATTTTGCTCGCTAATCGACGCTAATAAGCAAGTGGCGTATTCTTGTCACCACTCTTTAATCTAAAACTAGTGGACGTGGAATTATCATATTGCGATGAATAGAATATAAACCATTCTTAATGCTTCCCTTTTCTTATTATACTTTATGTTATATTCTCCCGCCTATCGGCGTGCAAAGAACTGTCAGTTCTAAACCGCCTTAGAACCTCTTCCACGGCCCATTTTCAAGGCCACTTTTGCAATGTACATATACCTAGGAGAATTTTGTGAAACGTACAAGTATTTTATTCTTAAGTGTTAACGTGTAACGATAACGACAATCATGCGGGTTTTCAAACGTCATGTCCCAAAAGAAGTAGGAGGCCGCCGACGCATGAAGGTTACTTTACACGTTCGATCACAACAGCGGCGTTCATCGAAGGGTCGCAGTGAGTACCCTCGACGCAGGCCCCACGAGCCGCTGCCGGCGTTCGCTGCGACGGCTTTCGGTGATCTTGCCCTCCGCGCCCCGCCGAGTCCGTTAGTAACCGAATGGAATAATACAACGTAACGTCGGCTACTACTACAATAAATTCACAAACCCTACGTGAATGTTATAATTTTCAAATATCGAATGTTTATATGAAAACTTTACTACTACATGTATTAATTGTTGAATTTTTTTTTTTTACTTGTACCAAGAACTACGAACATGAAAATCTCGGCACTAGACCCAAGTTATATTATATAGGACTATTGAAATAAGATAATATCACTTATCATGTTTTGCATCTATCTGCACGTGGATGAAGTATTAATGATTCTTTTTAAAGTTCTTCGAGCATGAGTTTAGTGAGAATAACGCCATGCGGAAATTTTAAAAGTAGCTATATCAGTCGATTACGACAATACAAAGAAAAAGTTGTAATTCGTACACGACGTACGATTTCGAGCTTCAGATGTTCTTCTGCAGTATGTACCTACTTTTCGATACGATTTTGATAACCACCCTCATACGTTATAACAAAATAAAGAATACATAGAATATCGTGAAATTTTTCAAGAAAAAGGAAACGAAAAACGTTCATGTATGCACCTTAACATGTGGTACCCTGGTCGGTGAACCATTAAGATTTATTATACGATAAATGTGACCACAAAGTGTTTCCTCTGAATGTTTTCTATCTGACTTTCTAACTTTCATTTCTTTGTTAAATTGACTTCGAAGGTACGAAATCCTATCCGTTTACACGAATGGATTACTCCATCAATAAAAACCACTCGGCTGTTCTCTATTACAGGGTTGCCAAAAAAGAAATGGAATATCGAAAATAAAATTATATAAAAAATGATGCAGACGCTTAAAGATAAGAAAAAAAAATAGCAATGTAATCTAGGCATTAGGTCCTAAACGATTCCTAAATTCTCATTTCGACAAAGAAAATAGTAAGTAACTGTAATATAAATACTCATAATTAAAAGCCAGGTACACATTATTAGACGATATTCACACAATTGGCATTTAAATGTGTGGTAAAGCTGTAGGTTTTCTAAAACTTTCATTAATCTTATCGATAACTAGATATCACAGGAGAATCGCATTTATTTGGCAAAACGAAATTATTTACTTTTTACAATTTAGATTAGTTTATTTTTCTTCGCCAGCGTCCTACACGAGCCGGTAACAATATCAAACTTACTTTTAATACTTAGAATATCGTCTTCCGCGCTAGTCCACTTTGTCCAACAAGAGTACTATGACGTTTGCCGTCCGTCGATCGTGACATACGGCGTCGGCCGGCACCGAGCCATGTGTCTCACGGCGGCGGTCCATCTCGTCGCCGGGCACTCCCCGAGGCGCACCGACAGACGTAGGCTAATTAACAACAAAGGTATCGATTGCGAAGTCGCGGACGGGAAAGCGCTCCGCTTTCACTGAGAATGCGCGGGCGCAGCTTTCTCGCGACCTCCGGCTGTGCGGGCGTAAGACGTAAGCGAACGAACACAGGCGTTATTCGACAAGAGTACTTCTTCATACGAAACGCACGTTCGTTGTCTATGGGTAATTTGGCTTTATAAATATCTATATAATACGTTCATTACATAAAACGAATTTTTCATTAAAAAAAACCGCCTTCAAAAACCTATATAAATATTTTTATTTAACCAACTTTAACAACTAATCAGTTATTTTTGGAGTCGGTTCCAGTTGATGCAAGGCAAAAAAACATAATATATAAACATGAATATGAAAGGATAAATATTGAGTATTGAGCCAAAAAGGGATCTTTTTCTTCTTAGCAGAAACACGACTGTGTCTGATTTATGTTTAGCTGGAACCGATTCCAAAAACAACTGATTAGTTGTTTTTGAAGTCTGTTTAAAAAAAATATATTTAAATAGATTTTTGAAACCTGTTAATTCTTTTTATTTATTTTATTTCATATTCCTTAGTTATCGAGTAATTATAACTTTATAATTCTTTTAGCTACTTCATATGTAGATTAAACCATGGTTAATAAAATCGATTAGACATTTCCTGTATTTTTGTTCGGAGCGAGTGTAAAAGCATTTTTGATCCCGAAATTATTGTCCAATGGTAATCATTACAGGGTCTTGACATTCTCAGTTGGGGTGCAACTACCAAATTATTCTCATAAAACCCCATAAATTATATCTATTCTTTATGATATAAAAGTTCTACCATTCACACGGCTTACATTTTTTATTCACTTCCACATTAAATTAATTCACTCTGTTTCTACTGTTATCGCTAAGAATTCTGAACTGTTTCTGCTACGATTGTCACGTTAGAATTATATAAATGAATTAAAACGTGTAGGTAGATTAATAAGTAATTAGTTTTAATTCTGTTTAAACTAGCTTATACCAATACCCGTTGCAGAGTAGTTTTTGACGACAAACCGCAGTTTTTCCCCTTACTCCTAACCGTTAAGTTCTCTATGGCCTTTATCGTCAGCTCAGTGGCATGATATGATAACTACCATACATAAACATTTGAAAAACGAAAAAAAGAGCTCAAACACACTATACGTGCTTATAATATTTGAAGGTTGCTTTCGGTTTTTCGGCATCATCAGATCCTGACTTGATGAATATGGGACCATCTTGGGATTATACCCTTTCAAATAAAAAAAAATACACACAGACGAACTTAGACCCTCCTCCTATTATGAAGTCGGTTAAAAATGAACCTCGACGGACGCTGATAACATATTAACAAATGATTACATCCATCTATTAACGCTTTATTCAATGCGGTTAAAACGCAACGGTTAATTTTTCAAATGGACCCAGGCAAATACAATCGATATGGAGGTCGAAATTTCATCTAATTTATACTCATAAATATTTCCAAATACAGATGCGGTTAGTTAGTGCAAAGTTCGAACCGAGCGCTTTGCACCGACAGCGAATCCGGCCCGCGAAAACCTTCACGACACGAGCTCTCGTGACGGGGGCTCGTCGCGGCCGTTCGAGCGCAGCGGCCGTGACGGCGCGGCCGCCGCTAGCCGGAGATAGCCCCGCGTGCAAATGAATATTCTTTGCATAAAAATATGTATAAGGACTTAGATGATGAAAAACTGTTATAAAGAATTATCACTGTAGAAAATAAATAAAAAATTATTGTTTCTCCACATCAATATTTTCCTGAGTCTAAAACTTCGTTCAGTACCATTGGTCGAATATTTGACATGTAATGTGTATCATCAACATGGCACTCGCAGGTTAACATAATAAGTACTATTATGTTAGAATATGACAACCAAAGTGAGATGTGCGCGTATAAATTATTAATCACAAGCAATATAACTGCGCATTAGTTAGCGCACGGCCGGAGCGGCGGCCGTAGTGATACACTGTGTAAACACACACACACACACACATAGACAACACTAGTCGGTAAGCGTTTATCATCGTGTTGCTGAGGCAAAACAAAATACACGACCGCGATATCTGTAATAATAATAATAACAAACACGTAGACTATTATAAAACTGTGATAAAAGTGTGTCTGTACGTTGGAGATATTCACAATAAAAGGTTACGATATGGTATTTCGGTTTCCCTGACTTCAGATCATCGACTTTCAATTCTTTTTTTCTGTCTACCTGTTTGAGCATTATTGATAAATTACTTGATCGATTTTACCACAACTTTTTGTGCATGTAGTCTCATTTATAATTAGACTTGAGATACTTATTAGAAATATAAGTATATATTTCACTATGATGATAAAAACCACAATTTTTCCGACCAAATGGGACCAATCGAGATGAGCGTCCTCCATTCCAAGTACATTAAAATTAATGGCAGGAAAGAGCACAGAAGTAGAGCGCGAGACAGAGCTTGAAATCGAGAACAGCTAAAAGAAGGGGTTGGTAACGAGAGCACGGCATATAACATTTAGAATCGAGATGTTAATAAAGAATAAAATCTAGATAAACTTTTTCTAGACACTGAGGTGTTATTTAACAAGGCATTCCTTTGCAAGGTTTGGTTCAGTGATATAATATCATTTTGGTATACATGCACTTCATACAACTAAAGAAACGAAAATTGAATTTGATATGACACGACCTCACCAGGTACATACAGGACACAAGGTTAAATAAAATAAATGAATTACTTATGATGTGCAGATAGATCTAATAAAAAACTAAATCCCAACTAACCGACTATGTACAGATGTTTGATCAAATTTACTTCTTTTGGCGCTTTAAGAAAAAATGATAGTGAATTTTTACGATGTGCGCGCACTCCGACATCTAAATCAACACGACTAAGTTCGTGCGCATTCCAAATTTAATTCTCTCAGATTTTACAGGAAAGGTTACCAACAAAGTAAAATAAAGACATGTACCACGTATGTTTACCTTTACGTACACATGAGAACTGGTAACTGTATTCAAGGCAGTTATTCAAATATTTCTGAATCTACACGTATTCCATATCAATACGTATAAAATATAATTATATATACATAGTATATGTGCGTGGGTGCGTGTGTTTTTAAATTATATACAGTAGTGAATGATATTTATTGATAATTTATTATGAATACTAGTGATAAGTGTTTTTTTATAGTACAAAGGTTTTATTAGATTAAAGTTTTATTATCGGTTACATAATTTAATGAATAGTTTATTCTAATTATTTGTGGTATATTAAATGATTATGTATACAGATACAAGGAAAATTAATTAATTTTATAAACTTAGTTCTATAAACGTAAAGTACTAGCACGTAGAACAAATTTTTGTACTTATTTATGTTTTGATATACCTAAGAAGCAAATTCGTCGTGCATACCCTAAGTAAACACACCGTCATTTGATTTTCCTGTACTAAGCATCTTCAGCTTCTTGCTCTAATTCCACTTTCATATTAATCAACATTAATATAAAAAACTAAGTGTACAGTAAGACTTCTGCCAAAAACTAAGTGTTTTCTCAATTAATTAATGTAACGTAAGGAATAAAATCAAAGAGTTTCATGTAACATTTTAGGAAAAATATATATTTACTAAAAATTTGATATAAAATAGTGAATTATAAATGATACATACAAATAAATTAAAAATCAATAACATTAAAACCCAACTTCAAAAAACATCTACTTAAATGGAAGAGTCTATAATTAATAAGAAATAAAAGTTAACGAATAATTATTAATAACTAGTTTATTTTTCTTTTATAGGTACGATAAGACTTGCGACCACGACTGTTAGCTCAGAAGGGAAAAATAATGACCATTATTTTCAGATTGAAAACTCTTTTTTCATATTTTTACAGACTCCTTATTTATTAAAATCAGTTAAGTGGTTCAAAAAGACCATGGAACAGATCGAAAAACGAGTTATATAGTATACTATTCAAGAATACAACAATTACAAGTATTGAAAAATAAAGAAAATATCAGCACAGATTCGTACTTTTTTACAGGAAAAATAGAACCATCTTTATAAAACCTTAATAAATACAGTAAAATATTTTATTTGTACTGATTGAACTATCAATTATGTTCTCGCAAAGTAAAAGATGAACTACAAAATGGAAAAGGTTACATACTTTTTGAAATCTATTAGATTTTTGATACTTTTATTTTTTACTTATATACAAATTAAATGTCAATATAACGAACGCGGATTAAACATGTTCAAATTTTGTGATGTAGAACTTTAATAGTCTGTACTGTTGAGACATCGATGCCTATGCTTTTCCATGATAAAGTGTATATATTGTTGATGCAGAAAAGACAATACGTGAAAAAGGAAAGAG
Organism: Eumeta japonica; assembly: GCA_005406025.1. NCBI lineage: Eukaryota > Metazoa > Arthropoda > Insecta > Lepidoptera > Psychidae > Eumeta > Eumeta japonica. The sequence goes on along the minus strand of BGZK01000801.1, from coordinate 81,326 downwards.
TAAACCATACTCATGGGTTGAATACAATTTTTATCTCACATTGAAACAAATTCAGCTACAGTTTGCAATTTTTAAAGATTATTATCTTTGTAGAGCGAATGCAAACAACTGTACGCAATAGTTTTACGATTCGCTCTCCGTCCTGAAGTTAAAATTCAGAATCACGTACAATTCACCGGTCCGGCTCGCCGGGCGGGAGCCGGCCCTCTCGCTCGCTTACGCGGACGTACTTTCTAAAACGATTCCAAACAAACGGCAAACCCTCACAGATCATACTTTCAAAGTTACGACTCGACGGACACCTCTTATATTACACGCGGCGCGAGAGCGACCGACAACAAATGTTCGACGCCATTTACATGCATACGTACGTACGTAGACGCGTGCGCATGTCCGCATGTGCATGAGGTGGCGTACGGCGTTCGCGGCCGCGGCACGCGGCGGTCGTTCACTCGAGAGCCTTCGCCGCGGCGCCGACACACGTTAACGGTTACTACCGACTATTACTGAAAGCATTTATTTTATTGCAGCACTCGACACTGTGAAGATAGATGAATAGAGAGAAGAAAAAAACAATACATGTAGTTAATAGTAGTCGGTTACTTGTAGTTCGTTCCAAAGGAAGGAAAATGGCTATTACAGTATTATTGGTCGTTCAACTTGTATTAATTCCCTGGAAAAATATTATGTTTTCGCTAGTCGTAAAACAGGCTATGTAAGGTCAAAATCGGTCTTGAATCGTGATTAGATGTAGTTAAAATATGGATTAACTTGACCACCGTTATAGTCACTGTTACATTTAACAAACTGGACGAGAAATCGACATTGATGATTGATAAAACAACAACCGCAGGAATTCGGCATTACGCCGGTACAGAAAAAAATCCTAGACGGCACATACAAATATTTATACATATGTAAGATAAAGTAGATAATAGGTAATTTCATATAAAGCTATTTTCCGGTATCGAATCTTAAAAGAGTTTTAAGTTGGAAAAAGATTACATTTACTTATAGATAACATAAATTCGAATGAGTTCGGCCGAACATCGCCCACATCGTTTTAGCGGTTACATTGGTCATCCGCATACCGTCTACTAGGTGTCAATATCGGTGCATAGCTGCACACGCACGCGCCTGTGCACTCGCGAGAGTGCGGCGTCGGGCGGCGCGCCGTGTAACCGCTCTCTCGCAACGACCCCGTCGATCTCTGTCGCATTAAGACGCCGCACAACTGCACAATCAGCGGCGTGCACGAAATCTTAATATATGACAGTCACTTAATTTTAGTTAATAAAAGACTTTCTTGACAAAATCTAAATAGAATTATATCTACAGTAAGGCTAAAACACTATTTCAACAACATGGTTTTAAATTTTATATATGATATACAACAAAAAGAAAATTGAACACTAACGTTACATGGCCGAATGCGTAAAAGGGTAATAATATCTCTTTTTATATAAAAAAAAACTGCTGAAATTTAAATGTTTTCTTATTTTATTATTTTAATATTTGTAGGAAAAAAGATATAATTCTACTCATAAATAGAACCCGGTATCTTCGTGTTCGAGGGCGACTCTTTTAGCCGCCGAGCCACCACAGATCTATCTACCGTAAATACGATGAATACTAAAACCATTTTGAAAGCAGTCATCCAAGCAACAAGTTGACAACGCCGGGACAAAGCTAGGCACCTAATGAAAACCCACTGCGACACTCTTGTACCGTTAAGTTTATAAAAACATACGTTAACGCATATCAAGTCGCCAAACTTTTTACATGTTAACAATAGTTGTACATCCTATGAACCGTTCGTGATTAGTGATACGGAACAACTTATTCGGAGGGGCCCTTACATCCATCCCTGAATCGGAAATCGGCGACCCGTATAATCCGATAACGGCAACGTTAACGACAACATATTATTATCGGTCGCTACGGCATCAATAAAGTTCTATTTGATCTCCTTTGTGAAGCTATCGTCCCACACGGACAATGTAAAATTATACTCAATCAGCGATCGTGTATTGATACGGTGAAGAGTTCGTACTAGGGTTGGCACACGGGCAAATACATAATTTCAATGATATATAAATTAGTTTAGACAAACATGAGACACGAAGAAATTAAGGTTATATTTTGTAAAAGCAACGTTATAGTGGTCAGTCAATCAAAATTTAATCAAAGCAACAACTTAAATTTTAAAATCTATTAAAGAAACAAAAATAAAAAGCCAACAACGTGAAAAACATATTACCTGAATGAGAAGAACAATCTCTACAATGTATAGAATTTTATTTGTGTAATGTAGAATACATTATGCAATGTTTATTTTATAGAGTAAAGGTTTTCGAGAGACAAATGCCATCAGAGAGTAATTAAATAGTCACCGCTGCCCATGCACACCCACCCGCAACCCCAGAGGAGTCACCAGTGCGTTGCCGGCCTCTTGAATTACAATAGGACATCTGATGAATTGGGAATTGATGCAAGAAGGAATTGGCTACCAGAACTCTCGCTCACGAGACGAAACATGACAACAGAAGCTGACACTTCACATTCGTATTCTGTGACAGCGTGGTATTTCACCGGTCGAACAGACAAATTTCTGTGCGGGAGCCAAGTCGGTCACAAACCGCAGGCTCTACTATAATAAAACATACATAGTACTAAAATGAATAAATAATATAAGTGTCCTACAAGACAATAATTATAAGGTATTGCAGACCGGGACAAACCCAAAACGAAAAATACACGTTCGTTTGTGGTCTTTAAGAGAAATCTATTGTAATTTTTAAATAATAGTATGCTATTTAAATATTAGGTATAAAAGATTAAAGATCATAAAGACCATAGAGATTAAGACTTAAAGACCATAAATTATATATCATTTTTTTTATTTGTTAACGTTCAATATTACATAACAGTTGCATTTTTAATTTATTACTACTTATTCTGTGTCTTATGTTCCTTTACAACATTAAAATTGATTTTACAGACAACACTTAGTTATTGTTTTAACAATTTAACAAAAAGGTCTAGTATTGTTTATTATTATCCGACTGCAATATGTATGGATGTTCGATTGTAGCCCAAATATTATTGAACCGATTTTATCAAATGGAATGCTAATCATTATATCTTGAAAAGAGTGTTATAAGCTAGAATTTTCAGACAAAAATCTAATAGGGCAGCTGTGACCTGTGATGTAAAATTAATATAAAAAATTGAGATGATGTGTCGTGTGACACTTGGTTGAACCGAGGTTCCTTTTTACTGTATATTAAATAATAAAAATAATAAAATAAGTCATCCATATTTTATATAACTAAAACAAAATGCTACAACTCAAAGCCAGCATCACGCTATCTTCTCGGGCGGTCACCCAGAGCACTGACCGCGTCCGACGTGCCGACTTCGGCGGTCGGACGACAAACGGTGCATTCAAAGCGGCACGGACTACGGGACGTTGGCGCTTGTAGACGTAAAAGACGCGACTCGATACCTAATGCAGTGTCGTGTCTGTTACTTTTCGACCTCTCTCATTCGCCAAGCGTTTTGGTAGAGTAAAGTGCGATTAGGAACTTCGTCCAAATGACCAATAGCGTACGGGGCGCCATTGCATTGGTTTATTGAAAATATTATTAATTTCAAAAATGCCTTATATAATTAACCGGGTAGGTGTGCACCCTTGGTTAAGTTTACGGGCCGGCTAACGCTGCACAAACAGCGACGACTCGACGATCGGGCCAGATGATGCCGACGGAAATGTTGAAATAAACAGTGCTTCGGCGGAATTTGATGGCCTATGTCGCATCGAGTAAAAATATACTAAAAACAAGCAAAACGAAAACGCATTTATCAGTAATCTAAATAAGATCTCAATTAGCGCCATGACCGTGTCGACGGCTTTTCTATATAATAAAATGTATGAGGTCTTCCAAACGCCCACAAAATTAATTATATTGTGACTTTTTACTTATGAATGACGTAGAATATAGCAACTTTTTGTGCGCTTGCTGGAAAACCTTTGTGATCGTATATGTCACAAAAAAGTGACAAAAACAATATAAATTCCAATACTGAAGAAGTAACTAAACAATATAAAACATTTATTGAAAAATTCCTGAACCATTTTGGAAAGTCTGAAATTTCACATATGAACACCCACTTTCGGCTTCATATTATTTTATACCTTTTCATTTCTTCTTCCGTAAGAGGATATTAGTTTTTGGGTTTTGTTTTTTTTTTCTTATAAGATCAATGGTATTTCAAAAAAAAGGTATGATTATATAAAGGTCTGGATAACATTGGGAATCGTCAGTAGGCTTTTATTTGTCTAGTGGATCATAAAAATGAAAATCAAGAAGCGTACAAAGCCCTCTATTTGGCGCGTTCGGCAGCCCTGAACGCATGTAGATGTTGCACAGTCGGACGGGCAATTTATTAGATTAGAGCCAAAGCGAGTGCGGGCGGGTGCGGGCGCGAGCGAGGCGTCCGAGATGTGACCCCCGGGGCTGTTCACGCGGGCTCCGCCGCGGCGCTCGCGTGCACTCGCCGGCGCGCGGCGCCCGCCACAGAATGCGTCGACTGTGAACGTCCAAGCCTCGGGCACGACGAAGGTCGTGTTCCACTGGCGAGTTATTCCTTTGTCGGAGGACATCGCAACGAGGAATAAGGATGTTTTATTCATCTCTTTCACTCGTGCTCTGCCTTCCTGATTTTTGAAAGTGAGAATGGCTCAATGTTTGATTTTTAAAATATTTTATGAGGGTCGTTTAGAGCATTATTTTCTAGCGAATGCAGAAGATAGACAATCGCATAGACTTGACAGCATTTTTTGCTTTCAATTTTTAGAGTACCATGCCTACACTGTATGTCTATTTATGTGACAATATTTTTCTTAGTAATTACCGTGCTTTACATTTGAAATTTAACGCAATCATTTTTCTGTAATCAATTACCGATGAAAAAACTTTATATATAAGAAGTTTTTAATAGAAAATTATTTCATGGAATACAATTTTGCATTTTTTTGTTATTACGTAAAGCATAAAATATGACATCGGGTAAACGGAACTTGGTTTTACAAAATGATTTCTATTGACGTAAAGGAATTGTAAAAAAAAATTCGCAAGTTAGAGAACTTCAAACTTGTTTTCTTTTGAGCGAAATATATATCAACATTTTTCGAAGAAAACTAATAAAACCGGTAAACCACTAGCACTCTCAAACTCCTCTTATATAAAGTTATAATTACTAACTTTACGTATAGCACGCGATATTACACGAACAGTATCACTTGTAATATTACTCAAGAGGCGCACGAGTCCGACTCGCACTCTTTCGAAGTTCATGTCCTCCTAGTGCCATACAAATATATGTAAATCGAAAATACTTTGTTATCACTGAAGTCACACTCTATTGGCCGGCGTGTCGGTAACGACCTCACCCTGCCGACGTCGTCATTGTAACGAAATTATGTACTTTTTGAAGTTCATATACGTTCCCGTGTCCAGAGTACATTCGCAACTTCTCTTTCACGAGAACGTTGTTACACTCTTTACTATCCAATTATGGTGAAGTCAAAAAGGCAAAGTTATGCTTTTGGCGGTCTTCTTGTGCGACATCCCGTGTTGAGGCATCGTAAAACTTAAATACTACAATGCAGTAACGCGTGTACTAGGATGTGTTGACGATGTAAGTTATTCGAAAACTAGACCTAGCTCAAATTTTTCTTTTAACAAATACATAAACATTACGCGTGACTGCTTTCATTAATCCAAAATTCTAAGCGCATTGATTCAAATTAGTTCTCCTGTTGCTTTTTAATTAGTAGATCTCATTTGGCAGCCTATTACTTTAAAAAAAATTGTCATATATTAAGGAAAATCTTTTTGAAGTTATACTTCTTTAGGCGCGTTATGAAAAAATGATGAGAATGAAATTTTAAGATTGTGTGGCGCAAAATTAACAGATTGAAGCTGCCCGCTTAGAATTCGAATTTCGAATAATGAGAGAATTTATGTACATTTAATATAAGAAAATAAAAATTTATTTATTTAATTTTTAAAATTTAAATGAAATTTTGCATGCATGTATAAATCGCATGACAATGCAATATTATTATGACATAGAGCTGATCTGATGATGGAGCTGGAAGGTGGCCATAGGAACTCCGTAATTAAACGACGCAACCCCATCGAGTTTGGGCTCGTTTGATTCGTCTTGCCGAGTACTTTGGTGCTATATGGTAACCAGAGTCTGATGATGGAGCTGGAAGGTGGCCATGGGAACTCCGTAATTAAACGACGCAACCCCAACGAGTTTGGGCTCGTTTGATTCGTCTTGCCGAGTACTTTGGTACTATGTGGTAACCAGAGTCTGATGATGGAGCTGGAAGGTGGCCATAGGAACTCCGTAATTAAACGACGCAACCCCATCGAGTTTGGGCTCGTTTGATTCGTCTTGACGAGTACTTTGGTACTATATGGTAACCAGAGTCTGATGATGGAGCTGGAAGGTGGCCATAGGAACTTCGTAATTAAACAACGCAACCCCATCGAGTTTGGGCTCGTTTGTATATCTTCCCGAACAAGTATAACTTCTCACGCGCGTACATAAGTACACGCACCCAATTTTTTTTTTTAGATTTGTTCTGGTTTTTATATTAGCCCGTTAAGATTACATTAAATTACCTATTTCGATTCATGAAAATATTCGGAACTGCATTATTAAATTCAGCAATGGAATAACTGCTAAAAACCGATCAATTCGATTAGCTTTCATGTTAATGGACGAAATTACCACCATGTTGTTTCTCGTATATATACACATATATGATTTTCATTTTAAATCTCGGTACATTCAAACGCCGAAAGCTTGTGCAATAGGTCTTGAGTGAAACGCGCCGGGCCGGCAACTTTCTCCGGCCCTGTCGTTTGCGGGGCGAAAGGGTCGGTCAAGTCTTTCAGCGCCGCTCGCCAAAGGCCGAGCCGACCGCTCTGCTACGCTCGGCTACCGCCACAGCGTCCGCGAAATTTGTTTTTTATAACCACGCGGTACTACAATAGAAATGAAGCCAGTATTTATTTTGAGGAATATAGGATATTTTTTTGTTATTTTAATCTAATATAGTTTCATCGGTTTCAGTTGGAAATATTGATGGAAGTATTTCTTCCGGAGTTTAGAACATATTTCGAGGCTTTGAAAGCGAGATTGTGTACGCCTTCGAGATCAGACATTGTGCCGCACCAACTATACTACATAGTTTACGCAAGAGTGTACTGCAATATAGATCGGGAGATGGTGACACGAAATCCCAGGTCATTTGTACCAGTATGGTGACTCATCAGAGGTCTAACTACCTAATGACGAAAAGGAAAATGATGGCCATAGCGCTGGTGCAGGCGGCCCGATCGCGTGGGCGTCAATCGTACGTATCGAATAAATTACGTGTGTCGAACGATTTATACCAAAAAAATTCTTCTTTTCCCGATATCAATGAAAAAAGAAGTAGACGGTAGCGAATGCCATACTTCTCCGGTGTGACTTACAGCCTGCCGTACCGACGAGAACACATTGATTAAAAAACAATTTAATCGTTTGTACCAGACTAATTTTTGCACGGCTAATCATCATCGTGTTCTCGTCGGTACGGCAGGCTGTAAGTCACACCGAATGGCATTCGCTACCGTCTACTTCTTTTCATTGATATCGGGAAAGAAGAATTTTTGGTATAAATCGTTCGACACACGTAATTTATTCGATACGTACGATTGACGCCCCGCGATCACCTGCACCAGCGCTATGACCATCATTTTCCTTTTCGTCATTAGGTAGTTAGACCCCTGATGAGTCACCATACTGGTACAAATGACCTGGGATTTCGTGTCACCATCTGCCGGTATACACCGGGAGATGGTGATTGCAATCTATAGCGATTGACAGACAACCGCGAGTGATCTTTTAAGGTTTCTATTTTATTTTGTGAGATGATGAATCCTCAAAGTAACAATTTCTATATGCACAGTATTTAAAAATCATCATCGATCATCCACGGCTTGTATACGACACGAAATCGTTTAACTAAAACTTAACCGTTCGAAGGGACAGGAAAAACATAGTGAATTTACAGCCAAAACCGTTGGTCGGACGCCGCGGCGCTAACAAAGCAGGACAGATAATCTCTACACCGGTTTTCCTCGCCGCGAAAACAAGCTCGTTATATCGCAATGCATACAAAATTTCGTATTATACAGAGAGGCGGTGAATACATTTTTCAGCCGGTTGTGTATTTGGAATAGATCATATATTTCGTTATAATAATAAATGATGACAAAAACAGTATTGCAAAAAAAAGAAGCGCTCGCTTCCAGATAAATTACACATAGCTACAACGGCACTTATGATTTCCTTCACACGCAGAAAGTAACAAGGAAGTCCATTTATTTATTAAATCTATGTTTAGTAAATACACCGTATTTCCTAGCGGGGCGAGCACAGAGTACAAACCTCCACACGATATAGATGTTCGGTTATCTCTCGTTTATCAATAAATCAATCAATCAATCGTTTCATGTAAGCTCAAAATTTAGCCTCTCTTTAGTGCAACCATTTTGACGGACAAAGATTTTCTCGAGCAACCCTACTCGACTTTTCCAACACATACATTCCTCGCATGGATTTGTTTTGTCGATTTACTTTCATACATCCCTTTCCTTTCAATATCTTTCACAAATAGGCTGTATTAATAAAAAAAAATACAAATAACACTGAGATATAAAAATGGGCTTTTACAATAGAATATAAGGATTATTTTTCAATATTGACGCAGATTTCAAATCAAAAATTAAAGGAATGCAAAATAAAAAATAAAGTGAATTGTGACAGTCTAAAGTGATTGTACTTCTATTTTTAATTTGTACTCATAAATTATGTAGTATGTAATTACTCGATGAACATTGTTTTTCACAACATAACGATTAAAGATAATTTTGAAAAACTAAGTCACAAACACTTGTTAGGAAAAAAATATATATCAAACGTTTCTAAACCCGTTCTTTGCGAATCAGTCTACCCCGTTATATATAGCATCGAGTACGTATAGCAGAACCGGTTACACGACATCATGCCCATTTTCCGCGATATTTATAATACACCTATAAGGGTATTAAGTATGAGGACACATCAGCAGTCGCCGCGCGTAGCCGGAGATCACGTACGGAGCCGGCGCACACGGACCGGTCGCCGGGCCGTGAGAGCTCCGCCCGGCGTGCTCAAGCCGCCGGAATGTACGTATACCTCTGCCGCCTCCTTGCTCGAGTGTAAATGTTTGCACACGGGCCGAGGCCGGCGCGCGTGTGCGGCCGCTCTGCGTACACGCCGTCGTCGACAGGAAGACGGCCGAGTGACGCGACATAGGCTGTATCTCTACTCACATTACTTGTTTTTAATTAAAGACTATGATTAGGTGTTATTGTTATTAGGAAGCTCGATCGATTACTTCACATAAGTTGGTACCTAATGAATGTCGCCTCCGCCTCGTACCGTACGGGGCGGGTGCGACGTGAGGGATCGTAATTTTTGATAAATCAAAGCAGTGTCAGTATAATGACAAAATATTATATTACATTCTTGGGCCGAGGGAAATAGTTCTGAATGTGATAAAGATTAATACATTACGGACAAAACCCTCCAATCGATTACTATTAAACGAATCTATATAGGCAAGAGGTCGTCCTTCACGAGATGTAACCGGAGACGGATATCGGCATCTCGCGATACGCGCCAAAGCGCCCGCTCGAAGGGGCTAAGAAACCGCGAAGGATGGGGGGAGGGCGGAGGGGCGACACCCGGCGACGACGCAGCTGCGCCGGCGGTCCGGAAAGTCGTAATTATTATCAACAGATAAATACTTTTTACCGATCGCACCGCCATTCGCCGTGGCCTCGACCGGCGACGTCGCGGCGAAAGCGGCACAAAGTTTTCGTTTGGAATAATCGTTCACTGGGGCGTTCACTCCTCGAGGAATAAGGATTTGCGGGCGAGAGTGGGCCAGTGTCGCAAAGGCGACGAGGGCGCCGCGAACGGCAGCGGGAGGGGGTGCGCCGGCCGACTTGCAGCGCGGTTTAGCCGTGAGCGTGCTACACGACACAAAAAATAATTCGTCTGGACGCGACAAATAATTGCATCACATCGCCTTACTCCTACAATTCTCGTCGTTGCCCCTTTGCGATGTACGAAAACATAATTAAACAACACGTAATAACAAATTAATCGTAATCGTAATATCATAAGTAACGATTCATAAAATCAAATTTTACCCCTGGCCGAGTTTCTACAATTATCAGTACTACCGACAGCCTTGAATTAAAAGTTCGACGCGAGCTTCGAGAATCGGGCATATTAACACCCGAAGCCTCGAGAATGTCAGAATACCGCGCCGCGCACTCGTCACACTTACAGACCAAAGATGAGCAGAGACCTGTCGAGGCCCGTTACGTGCTACAAGTCTATTGTTTATTTTCATAGGCGCGATCGACGTAACACATTCGGCGGGCGGGGGCCGTCGGCGTTCGCGTTTCAGTGCAATATCACAACACGTAACGGCGGTGATAGCTATAATTACGGGCGACGGCGTGGCCGAACGCGCGGCCCGCGGCCGGGTGTATTGAACTCGTCGGCAGGCGCGGCGGGGCGCGGCGCGGGGCGGGCGGGGCGGGGCGCGTGTGACTGAGGTGGACGGGTAACGCCATCGGGCTTGATCGATAACTATTACCGACTTGGACTTCACCCATTTGTCAAGTTTTTTAAGGGGGGGCTATACGTTTTAATAGACTTCAAGTTTAAACAAAAAGTTTGTAGATGCTCGGTTAGGAAAAATATAATTAATGTGTATTGCTTGGTCATTGAATGAAAATAGTTAACATGTTAAATGAATAAAATCTGAGTACGAATATATGTTACGTCGATCGCAAAAATTTATGAAATATCTTTCCCAAAAGGAATGTAAATGCATAGTAATTATTCAAATTAATACATAATGATCATTAGATGATAGGTATTATAAAGAAATTCATACACATCATAAGCACATTTATAATTAGGTAAGTAGTTTATTTCGTGTTGGACTCGCCATAAATTAATTCAAACTCACCGAGTTACCAACGGTTGGTGCTAGCTGGCAATCTGAAATACAAACAGGTACATTATAACCACACAAAGACGCGACAACAATAATACAGCTATTTAAAAAATATCTATAAATTGTTAACCTAGACTTACTTACTACCAACAAACATTGTATAAGTTACATAAATATTTAAGTATCCCAATACAAAACCTACTACTCTATGTTCTCAATTGATCAATTTTCGCTTACATATTTTTGGATCTATTTGTTTTCAACGCTCTGAAACCTTTAAGCACTTTAAGAACTGAAAAGTTTTAAAGTTATTCCCTTTGTGCATGAATTGTTAAGAATAGGGAAGTTCTCAAAAACATAAGCATGAATGGTAGGATCGATATACAGATTACAATCAGCATATAGCAAAAGTTATACAATAAACGTGTTCATTAAATGATATGGCGAGTCCGGTGAGTAGCGAGCACACCCACGGCCGTCGGGGCCGCGACAATACGCCGGGCGCGCTGCGGTATCCCAATACTTTTGTGCGCGGCGCTCGTATTGTATGCGGCAACGACGCGGCAATCTTTCATTCGGGCACCGGGCGGGCGGCGCGGGGTGCGGGGTCAAATGGACAACGCGCATAAAAAATCAATAAGCGCCGGGTGACGGCTCGGCCTTCGCAGAGGTCGTGCCGCCGCCCGCCCCCCGCGCGCCGCGCCGCCCCGCCGCCCGCCGCGCCGCACAAAGACCGATCCGGCTTTCTGTTCTGTCTCTACCTCCGTTTTATGCTACTATTTACATTGTCGTCTTTACCCCGCCGCCCACTCGGATCCGGATAAATAGTCCGTTGAACACGGGGAAAAAATTCGCTTGCCTAGATAGTATAATAAACGATATTTTATTTTCAGGGTTCCGTGGTCGAGGACAAAAAAAGAACTTATAATTTCGTTCACGCATAGGTCAGAGCTTAATAATTACGCCATACTTTCATCGATTCTGATGTAACGAAAGATGCAACATATATTTATGCAGAGAAAACACGAAAAAAGGTTCTTTTATAAACATTAAAGATAAAAAAATTAAACATAGAAACGGATTAAAGATTATTAAGTAAACTTTCCTAAAATATGCATATTTTTATTAGTTCAGTAAATCGACAACGTAGTATCCCCCGTCTGACTTTTGCACCGTGTGTTTCAAAGATGAAAAGCATAAAACAAAGTAGAATAAATTTACGAATAAATTCAATGGAAGTTATTTTAGACGGAACCCGTCTCTAAAGTTTTTTAAACATCTACGACATTCCTGGTCGGTACGGCGCCCCGGACACGGGAGCCCGAATCAGAGATTGGCCCCTTTCACTTTCGCCGTCTCAACTTCGAATGGTTTCACAAAACAGAATTAGACCAACAGAGCTACGATATTAGTATCGAAGATATTTTTTACGCGTCCTTTTACAATATCTGTTGGCAAACATAAATATTTGGTTCGATATTTTTTTTAGCATTCGTAACAAAATGTAAGAAATCAACTAGGTACATTTTATTTCATCTAGCGAAACAATCCCGTCGGCGAATCCAGTTTGCAAATAAATATGTACAATAATTTCGACGCAAACAAATACAATACTTAAAATTTATAATTATGCAGAATCATTTATTACTTACAACCTACTTTATTTCATTCTTTGCGTGGCATTGACAAAAATTTCGGTAAGGATAATTTGGATTCATTTTTTTTTTAATTTTCTACATTCCTGTAAATATGAGTAATGTACGAAACTGCTCTTGACCGGGGAGTACTTCAAGTATTATTCGACCTCACCCTTGCCGCCGACTTCCGACATCGTTCCTGTCGCGGGCTACAGCATTAGCACCATTTTGATGGTTTGCGTTCTACTACCGTACGTGGGCGGGGCTCTGAAATGAATGACCATCGGCGGTATTCCCGACAAACTTGGTAAGAGGAGCATTCAAAAAAAAAAAAAAATGGGGCGGCCAAAAACAGCGAATTAGAAAATACAACAAACAAAAACGTATTATAATTTATGCGTTCATTTCATGTACATGCAAAAGATATGTAATTTTTATTTCATTTAAATTGTAGAATTTAAGAGAGTTAAATAATTAATATTCATTATTACGATTTTTCTTTATTATTTCAAAAATAAATGTTAATACTTTATAAATATATTTAGTAAGTGTGCTTTAGATTAAAAATTAATAATTTATATCTATCAAACCTTAGAGGGTAAATTATTTATAATTAGAGATAACGGGCCGAACACTAGATAACGTTTCGATTGGTTAAAGTCATTAAAAAGGCACACCCTAAAGCGAAAGCCACCTCCACGGTTCAAAGTTGTACGCTGAAGTCGGATCAACTCTCTGATCGATATGTCGGTGTCTCGAAAACGCCTATGGGGATTTCGATGAAAATTTGCACTTTGAAAACGTTTCTCTTTTCCAATTTATGTGTATACAACCTAAAACTAAAAATTTCAACAAGTTTGTAGGAATAACATAATTTGTAGGAACCACGTGCCACACGCAATTAAATACAAATTCATAGTGTACCAATATAAATAATAATTACAGTAATTAATTTAAAGTTTATGACAGTATTTTTCTGACAACTTTCAATTTATCAAATTGTTTCTATTTAAATACATTTTTCTAACGTCATTTCATTCAATTAAAAGCTGAGAAAAGCTTTTTCTAATGCCGGGTCCTACCTATGGTCGTCCAACCTTCTTTGAAATATTAATTAAATATTGTTCCCAATTTTTTCTCAATTAAACGATCATTACTTTGTTGATTTGTTTCATTCAAAGGGAATTGTCTACTTTGATCAGCGTTTTTGAAAACCTAATTATAATTGAATTACAAAAGTTCAGGGTCCTAATTAAATAAAAAACAAATTAAGAAAATTTATAATATAAATAAATAACAGCTCTTCAAAACCTACCTATCTAGATTAACTATAATACTCATATTCACAATCATTATTACATATTTACATGTATTTTATTTTTATTACATTACACCCTAAGTAAGCAAAAATATTTTTTAATGAGACACAGTTTGTTATAAAAGGAAATAAATACGTTCAGTTTTATTATTTAAATACATAGTTACAAAAATCAGTTGTTTTTGGAATGAATACTTTTTTACATATTCATTTTTATAAACATATTTGAATTATTTTAAAGTTGTGTCAATTACCAAAAACATCTATTTTATATCGGATGCCACGAAAAAGTGCTTAAAACAGCCAAAATCCAAAATTTCTGCAAAATTAAACATTAAAATACAACTTGATGCCAAATCTCCATTCATCTTATTCGCCAGTCTTGGCCCAGTGCAACTTCCATTATTTGTTCATCGATTTCAAAATGCCATATATCGTAAACGACTGTTTTCGAAAACTCGGCACATTCTCCTAAAAATATTCTAGAGCAACGGCGGCCAAGTTTACCGAAGTATAAGGTAATTAAGTAGAAAAATCAATTCTTTTACGGCGTTGAATAGTTTCCGATTGCTCTTTCGTTTTGGAAAATATCAGCTGGCGTTAACGTGAGGATTTATTAGATTTTTTATTAAAGTATTCACCCATATTTAGTGAACTAGGCTTTTTTAAATACGTTATCTACTACAATTTCGCACGAAATGATGAAAGAGCGAATACGATTTACTGTTTTAGAATATAATAGTATATACATATTACGTTACTGTATTACAATATGTAACATTTCATAAACACGATCTTAAAACATTGGCCAACGTAAAAAAAGGTACAGGTTCGCGTACCTCGGTACGTGCCTAGCGATGATTACGTAAAAAAACAAAAACAGACAAGTTTATCTTAATCCAAAGCCACTCGTTCGAGAATTCCATCCGATAGCGTTATCTCGGCCGTGGCCAACGACACAGGTATTTTCGGCCCGTCGTCGCCGGCGCCGTATTTATTGTGGCCCATTCCGATAGAAGGTAACCGGCAAATATTATCGTTTAGCGGCAAGTGTTTGCGCAGGCGTTATGTATTATTACTGTTTCAATAATATTCGACTAGTTCGTAATAAATGAAAGGAAAACGATTATTCGAGACCGGGTCCGCCTTCGAATGGAGATCAAACGGAATTTCTCGTAGTTCTCTCGGAAAATGTGTACGTACGCTGGTGAAATAGTCGGCTTTCGAAGGCCCGTGGAACATTTGCAAACGAACATTACTTAAAACATGAGAGATATCAATTATTCTTATAGAGATTTCTAACGTACGTATAACAATACATACAAAGTGCGACAACAGTTGAGCTTCTCGGACGGCGATCCCACTCTCCCTCGCTTTTGGACATTCTCGCTAATCAAAATATTATACCTTCCAAACAAGTTCGCCATTGATATATATCGATAAACAATTGTATTTCAGCAACGTGAAATTGTTTTCTTATATTATAAACAATACAACATTCGTACGCAGAAAAAATGAATATACCTACTGTATCGTAAAATAAACAAAAATTAGACAATTGGCGGGCGCAGAATTCCCGAGATAGCGTCGGTTTCATAACCGATCCTGCTTGCACCGCGGCGATAGCTTATATAAATTTATTTCTGCCCGTTTAAAAATAACCATCAGAGAACACTTTTGGCCATAGTTCAAAGAAGTTAGCGCCGTTTCATTCATTGCCAAAATCTATATTATTAAAACCGACAACGAGACAATTTCTATCAAGAGTTTGTTTCTTCTGAAAAACCGTCTTTATGGGTATAATGTGAAGTCAAATACGACACATTTCGCTTATGAAAATATTACTTTAAATATAAAGAATTACAAAAAAAAATAAAATGATTTGAAACTATAGAATATGCGAAATTTAAAACGATCAATTAATACAGCTGGATAAGAAAACATATCGGGTGGAGATGCATAATTTTTTCGATGTCAACCTCATAAAATATTTTTCGGCGTTCATCTATGGAGACTAATTCGTTAACGGACATTCAACAGTCTGGTGTCGGTATCGTTAGTTTCTTCTACTACATTCCTTTTTTATTATGTTCAATAAAGGCAAGTTTTTAAAGTCGTACTTCTACATATCATTAACGCGTTTCGGTTATCGCTCGATGTCTTACACTTTCCATCAAATAAGTATACAACAATTCAATCAGACAGCACTACATCCGAGTTCGCTCGGAGTAAACGAGCCTAAGTGCAATATCACCATAACGGTGACTGTTAAAATTGCATGTAATTATGTGCACTTCATTCGTGATTTGTTATGCGATCTGAATGTGCAAATACATATCAATCCTGAGTCGCTCGCGTTAACCGTTCGGAAGACACTGCGTGATATCGAGTTCTAACCGTACGTACCATCGGGCCATGATTCTATCGTGGTTTAAAAAAACTGAATAACCATTCAAAAAATCAAGTGGATACCGTCAACTAGACAAGTTCGTTTGTAAGAACACGATCCTAGCCGCAGTTAGTTATCACGGTTAAAGCTAAGCTTAATCTGTTCTGTAATTTTAATCTGTATACAAAACACGTGATTCGGAATCAATTTATAGGATTCATAATAAACTGAGATACTAACAAACTAAGTACGTGAAATTAATGAAACTTGTAAAAATTCAGTTGGAGTACCTACGCCAACGAGACAATAATACGCCAACGATGTTATAGGCAGATCGTAATTTTTTTTTATATTTTATATACTAGCCGACAGATACTTTTAAGTTAATCGCATTGTACTATAGAACGTAAATATAATTGACAATAAGAACTGAAGATATTAAGTGGACATATAACAGTGTTTCAAAATATGTAGTATGTAATTATAGGTTTTAACTATTAAACATTTGCAAAACTGTTAGATTCGGTTGTTTCAAATAATTACTTGTTTTAAATGTTAACTGGCTAGGTTGCAATCAGTTGCGACAAGCGCGTAATATAGGATTCAATATCATACAAGTCGCAAGTTTCCAGAACGGACTGCAAAGATAAATCACGATTATTGTCTATTAATATAAATTATTAGGTAAATAATCAAATTACGAGTAAAATATACCGACTAAGTATCAACTGTCAATATTAAAAATGCGAAAATAACGGATTTGAAAGTTAATTAAGCATTTGGAAATGGCTTTACGCACCTCCAACACCATCTCTGAAATTACCGGTTAACTGTCAATTGTGAAATTGAAACAACGTATTACGACGAATTCAGCTTTTTAAATTTAACAGTTAGCAGTTAATTATTTCAAATGAAAGTATGAAACACACTGCTGTAAAAATCATTAACGTACAGACGGTATGTGTATATGTCAATTATATCAAAGCACTTTTTTCAGAATGTATATTTCAAGAATTCAATTCAAGAAACTAATTTCAATATTTATGAACTACTGAACAAAACGCAGATTATTACTTTAAATTTTAGATTGATAGTATTATTTAAGCCATAGACGAGCAATAGGGTCGATAGCCGTCAAATTAAATATTTAAATTTGAAAATATTAATCTACTAATTTGTCGAGGTTTCACAACTTAGGGAGCGTCCATAAACTACGTAGCTCGACCAAGGGGGGGGAGGGATAAGCTTAAGCGCTACGCTGAGGCACGTAATAGGGGGAGGGAGTCGAGAGCAAAGCTACGTGGTTTTCTTCAGATGAAAATTTTGTTGAATAAGATAATTTGAGTGACACCCGATGTTAATTTAACAAGAGGAATCAAATAATTAAATACATTATTTTAAAAAAAGAAACTGTTAATAAATTAATTTATTATTAATTATTTTATTTTATAAATAAATTAATGTATCGTGAAAAAAAACCACGTTCCATTTGGGGGGGGTGTCATAGAAAAAGCTACGTGAGGCCACATGGGGGGAGGGAGGAGTCCTAGAGAGACTAAAATATGACCACGTGGTTTATGGACGTTCCCTTAACTACTAAGTTACAACTTTCTTTGGAACCCAAATAAGGAATATCTCAAAAAAAATTCTACGTTCAGTTTCCGGATAGGCCTTAAAATAAAACTAATTGCATTCATCTATATCTAGATATCTGAAGAATAATTCTGAACATTTAAAGTTGGCATACAGCTCTCTTCTATTATTAACACTTAAAAAATTGAAATGTACAAAAACCGTACATAACCTCAATGGACTAGATACCAGTGGAATATGTTGCAAAAATAAATAAATACAGATTATGAACCACACATGGTGTTCATTAAGCAAATCAAAGGGTCTAACGTAAACAATTCAAGAATCAGCTGTACAAATTGAAACTACACGGTAATTTAAAAAACCTTATTTCAATGACGAAATCGGATGGCATCAAGAGTTTATTGAAGAAAACCGAATTAGCGCGAAGTCCAATTCGCGCACCTAGTTATTAATATGGTCCGTCACAGTCCTTGGACGTCCACAGCTAAACATAGGTCCCCCCCTTAGCTTTATTCTTAGCGTCCCAGCCCCGTGCTCCGCTGCCGCGCTAACAGCTAGCGTATCCAGGACCGTGTAGCCGCCTATAGGTGACTCAGTACTGCTTCCCTGGTGTGCGGCCGTTATGGGGTATTTTTCCCTAGTCGCCTCCACCTTACGCTTTTGCAGGTCGGAGACCGCGGTGGCGCAATCTTCCCATACAAACGGTCTTCAGGAGTTTGGTTGCTATCCCGCCACCCTGAAGACCCGGTTATTTGTCTCTTGTAACAGGCTTTATTGGTAGCGGTGCAAATTAGTGCCTTTACTCCCTTACATATGGATCACAAAGTTATATGTATAAAGAACTAATTTTGTCGGGAATTTTAACCATCTAGAAAAATCGTCAGATCTTCAGTTGCACTGTTAGTACCTTTAATATTACATTCTTTGGCTTGGTATTTCTTTGTACATTTTGGAACCTAAGTTTAAATCTGATTGAATCATTCACGCTCTTTGAACTGATACTCCATATTACTATAACATAGAACCAAAACATTAAAATTCTTCGTATGTTCCATATCTACATTTAACGTGTACACGACCTTTTCACCAACAATACATCGAGTAAATGACTATGCCGAATTTCAAATTAATAGCAACATAGCTAAGGATCGAAAAAAGATAGCGACACACTACAGATATACCCTTAAGCGCTTTTTCATTTTTTAGATCGGAAACCATAAACCAAAATCAGCCCAGGGCATGTCGTACAACGCTCACTGTAGGGCTTCCGAAGACGTTACTACAAAGAAATGTACTGTAGATGGACAAAACTACTTTGTTATATTTTTTCCATGTTTTCCG
Source organism: Eumeta japonica (assembly GCA_005406025.1). NCBI lineage: Eukaryota > Metazoa > Arthropoda > Insecta > Lepidoptera > Psychidae > Eumeta > Eumeta japonica. The sequence continues at coordinate 61,896 of BGZK01000801.1, read as the reverse complement.
TACAGAATTGGTTTAAGCATATAAGCAATTTTTCTGAAAATATTCACTTAAGATAATTTGATTAATCAAAAATATTGCTTAGAAACTTTAATGTTTTTAAAATAATTGTCGAAATATGAGTCATTTGCTGATGACAGATGAATGGAGTGCTCCCCCCTAGAAATATATATTTTTTTATAAACTACCAAACTAAGTAGCGACTTATACAAGACGCCTATATTCCAAATTTCATCAATATACATCTTGTAGTTTTTAAGGAAAATGCCTATGATATACGGACGGATGGACATTCGACGTTCGATTCGACATTCGACACACGACGAACTATAAGGGATCCGTTTTCGTCATTTCGGCTCGGGAACCTTAAAAACGAAATACTTCATAAAGTCTAACTAAAAACATACAACGCGATGTCTCAGCGAATAAATACATTACAATATTTTATAGCACACGTGGCCAAAATCTCAGCGGCGGCGGGCGGTCGCCACGCGGAGTTCCGACGGCGCGCGCCGCCGCTATCTCCGGCAAACACGTGACGTCACCCGCTAAACAGTCCGACACGGCCCGACGGTACGTACCGCTCGCATTACGGCGGTGTAAGCTCGCCTACTATCAGTGGAATACTTCGATAAGACGGATAATGAGCCGCGGACGACCGTTATATATTTTCCGTACGGCATATTATTATTATTATGTAATCAGCAAAATTTTGTTGTTTAGATTTCGGTCGATGGTTGTTTAATTTCTTATCATTTTATCGGTGCGCAGAATTTTTAATATGTTGGGCTATCATCAAACATGCGTTTCGTATAAAATCCACATATAATAATACTTTGCTACAAAAAATTTAAGTATCGCTGTGTAAACATGAATAGAACGAAAATTTAGAAAAAAATTTGGACGCGTGGCACTAACCTTATACTAATATCAAGTAAAAAAAAAATGAATAACATAGAAAACACGAGAACAACTCACTCTCAATAATTTTGCAAAATATATAACCATAACAATTTATACAGGAAACTTGTAAATTAATTTTAACATCGACGTAGTAACCTGTCGATTACTGATAGTGATCACTATAATTTAATATTATAGCGCGCAGCGTAAGTCGTATCATTGTTGTAATTTATAATAACACCTGCTGACAAAACAGATGACTGATATTTCAAGATCGATCTATCGTACCAAACAGACCCAGTGTGATCACTGCTACGTGACCCGCTACAGGGCATGCCTCATCGGCGTCTTGTACTTCGCTCTCCATAAACTTCAATAGATGTGTAGATGTGTGGGATGTCAGTTTATCCATCATACGTAGGAAGAAACCTAAATATAAGTGACCATAAATTTCACAACTTCCTCGAAAGGGTACAATCACATACATACTTGTATACACGGTTGAGGATAAATGATTTCTATATACTTATAATAAATTGTTTCTATCACTAATATTTACACATGTTCAAAATTTTTTAAAAGTCGAAATCTGACTTCACCACATGTTTTTATTTACCGTTCAATGTGACACTAACACTGGCCAAGGTGAAGTCGGGCTCATGTATCCGAATTCGTGTCAGCCAACAAAAAAATATTACTAGTATTTTAAATCGAACAAGTATCAACGTCACCCCATCATAAATTTGAAGGTTCCGACAAACTTCATTATGTATGTGGATATTCCCAGCATGAAGAATTTCAATGGTTTGCGCTTGTTTTTAATACCGATGTCGGCAAGATCCGAGAATTCTAAAACTAATTGAAAAGAATATAACAAACATTCAAAAATTTTTAAAAAAGGAAGTTGAGAAATGTTCTCCCATCTTTTGATCTACATCACTATACTTTAACTGTGCTGTGAGATTTTGATTTTTATCAAATTTCATGATTCTAGATCAACATAAGTATTTAAAAATTTAAATTATTTGCGAGTGTCAAAATATGCGCCAAAATTACCCTTTTCATAATTAGGTCGATTTAGAAGCTAAATTTTTTTACTACCTTCAAGAGACCGTAGACCTAAATATGACTTTCAATTTCAACTTGATCCCAATAAATATTTTTGAGAAAAAGGGTATTTACATACAGACAGACAGACGGACGGAGGGAAAACAAAGTGATCTTATAAGGGTTCCCTATGAGATTCGTATTCGGAAAAATGACGAAGTTATAAGGATTGGACATGCAACATCTAGACATAGTGAAACTATAAGAGTCCCCGTTCCTTTATCCTTTGGCTATGGAATCTTAAAAATCGCAATCAGTCCTATCAAAAGCAATCACTGCCTGCGCGTGACCGCTCACCTGCGCTATTAATGTTTCATGTTGCATTCGTTTGTCTCTTTCGCCGAATTGTAGTCATCGTCGATCCATAAAACGAGGTCACATCCGAATTCGGCGTACGTTACAAGCGCACACTAAACATGGCAAAAGCTCGCATAAAGCGTACACGATTTGTTGTCTCAGCTCGAACGGAATAAAAGCCTTGCGAGTAAAATAGCAGCCGTCTCAAAGGTCGCGGGCGTCCTCTGACAATTTATTAATAGGCTATATGACACTTTGGAGACGAAACGACTACAACAGAAAGCACTAGGAACCGAGCCCGCGCCCTTCCACATGTTGTGTGGACGATTAGAATGGCACAACCCTCGCTTTGGACCGCACGCCGGTCCGTCGACGCCGCGCTGGGCGTCTGCAGGCGGTGTAGGCGCGCGGCCGCCGTCACGGCCGGTCGCGGCCGCACCGCGCTCCAGAATTAGCGCATCCACGTAAATTGCACGATGCCTAGAACGCGAATCTCCCTGCCTTCCTCTATACATCTTTAGATATACTCGTATATAGGAAGTATTGTTTAATGCACTTTCGCATAATTATTTTTTAATAGTTCACGGTACAGAATGAAAGGGCATAAAAGTGTTTATTTATACCTTGAGATTAGTGATGTAGTATATGGAATCGTAGCACATCAAGATCGTGATTTGATTCAGTTAAATGAGACAACCCACACATTATTGAAATCAAAATTTCTAGAACTGTTGGGTTTTGAAACTCGATGAAAGGAAAAACTACCACTAAAAACAGACAAATATGCACATATTCATAATTTAGCCTGCTAGAGAATTAGAAACATGGAGTCTGAATAATAAAATGTAAGATAACTTTTCAATTTTGTACTAATATTATAATAATAATTTCACTCCTGCAGTGTGCATTCGTTACATTCTCTCGCACTTTAGTTTTCTAAACGTGTCAAGTTTATTGCATGTGAAAGGCACACGTCATTTATTTTTATTTGAATATCACCTTATGTAGACCTCGTTAATGGACTAATTTTAAAAATTACAATTTGCATTTCAATACCCTCTCTTATCATTCAACCAAAATCAAAGTAGAAATCGTCTTTATATACTTTTCGATAAAAGTTTTTAATTTCTAACATTTGAAAATTGGACAGATACACCTAATTTTGTAAATATGTATAGATAATAAAGAAAAAAAAATTAATGTATTATAATAATATCACATTACCTACACCTGACTAGGGTTATGACCTGAGTGAAATGAATGTTAGAAACTAATGAAAAGTATTATGTGGCTAAGGCTATGCATCCATTTTAAATATTTTACCTTTTTTTGCAAACATATAGCATTAATGTTTCTTAGTGTTATTTTTTTCTTCTTCTATTACTTTCAGCCTCATAGTAATAAATTTAAAGTAAATTTTATTATTCCACTTTTATGTGACTAAAATAAAGACGAATTTATTACCATGCAACTATTTTAATTATGTAATACATTTTATGTACTGACTGAAGCGTTTTGCGTTTTCTATGAGAAATGCGTCGTTAGTCATTTTTATTTAAAATAGCAACATAAAATAAATACTTAAGTAAAAATTCGAATACGGGGAATATCATTTCAAAAGTGCAAACGGACCCCGTGACTTAAATTTTTTATACATACATATTTAAGCAGGACCTCTGCAAACGCTATTATCAATTATGCCATTATTGCGTGTAGTACAAAGTACTTATAGTTTATCGCCTCTGAACCGCATTGTGTCAGGGTTTGGCAGCTTGCCTATCTTTTGATCCTTTGCAGTAACAAATCATACACAATACAACATGGAGCTACCGACAAAGTATAGAGATCTTGATATAACTCGTTATACGGAAATGCGAATAATTTATTAAAATAAAATTAAATACCAGATCGCTAATGAGGCTACTTAAGGGCCACGCTTTGCGGAGGGGCGTTTGGCGTGTGGTGAGCTATCGAGAACAATTCTAGTATTAGCATGTAATACAAAATATTGAGTATGGATTTTGGAAAATGCACAAAGGTACTTAGGAAAGTAGTCCTTCATTTTTATCGTCACCCATAGAACATCTTAGACGTCATGTCTTAGGATGTTTTAATATTTATAGCGAGATTTCTTCCTTTTCATAAACCTTATTTATTAAAAAAAAAATAGAACTTTATGGACATTTTTTTTCGACTCTTGAACTGTCAAAAGGTGTAACAGTAGGTAGGTATCATTTATTACTTGTTGCTGTAAATACTTAATATTAAACAGAGGAAAATATTTGAATCTGTTCTCTGTCTAACCCCTAGATAAACATAGCGTGATAAAGTGTGTTCTAAGTTAAGCAGTAGGTTTACTCTGCTAATTAAACGCAAATAATTTTGTTCAAATCTGTCATCAGTTTTTGTGTGACGCTTGAACAAACAAATAAACAAACACAAATTTCAAAATTAGCCGTTTTGGGGTCTCTATTATATGTACAGAACATGCTACTTATTTTTTCAAAACACATTTAATGTACAGATTTGGCTTCCTTATAATTTTATTATTATATAATATACAATTTAAGTTAGACAATCAGTTGACTCGAGATTATTTCAACTTAATTATGAAACTGGCTTTGGAGTCTTAAATGGTGATTAACTCTTAAATAGGGATTATTCAAATTCAGGACATTTTGCGAAAAATGCCTAGAAGTGAACAAAGTAGGCAAGAAAACGCGCTGTAATTCCTTGCGATAAACAAAGTGCAAATCCCGAAATACGATCGAATCAAACCGCATTCTAGTACCTATTGTCGTTCAGCGGTAAAATAGTCGGGTAGCCGAGCGATCTAACAGGTACGTTACATGCATATTATATAAATCATACATGGAAACGAAGAAGTGTCCCCACTACGTCAACCCGCACATAACAACACGCGTCGGCGACTCACAATAATAACTCTGTCCGGACGACGTGAAGACGCAACAATTGAATTTGCCAAAGAGTAATAAACGGCCGTCCGCCGCCTACTCGCGCGACCCGCGTGCGCCCGGCGCTCGGATGAATAGAAACGACCTACTGGTTTTCGAAAACAAATTTCCCTCATCGATTGACGGGCGACTACGACGTCGCTGCACATTCCACGAAGATCAACGACGATGTAAACTTCGCGAACGTTATATACCACGGCACGACACCCGCACCGCTGCTACTACTACTAATAGCGATAATATTAATCGTCGCACGTGACGTCGGAACGAAGCCCGAGCGTTAGTTTGCGTTCCGATCGCTGGAAGCACAAATCGATGTCGTTATCCGTGCGACCGGCCGCCAGGTGGACTCGAGCCATGACCGTGTGTAGGTTCGGTGCTCGCAGACGCCGGTGTCCTGTAAGTATCGCATTTATGTCGCCAATAATTATTATTATCGTTAGCGCTAATCCTCGCCGAGACAGTCCCCTCTCACGGCGCAGTCCCCGGATTCAGTACAATTGCCATAGTCGTTGACGCTATCAGTTCGCGAGCGTAGACTCGCTCGGCAACGTTAACGGATATTTATTGATGTGATAACAGAAAACTGGACAGATGCGAGCCGGATTCGTGCTGTCACTGTTATGAACTATATTTCTATGTGTACATATAAAAGACATATGTACATATGAACTATATTTTGAAATTGAAACAGCAAGTTGCATTAAAATATTTTTTTATGATTTTACCACTGTCAGCGTGATTAACATGTATAACCCCCCCATGCCAAATTATAATTTTCTAGTACAGAGTTTGAATTGAGCTAAGCCGCAGATAGATAAGAAGAAACAATAGAGGCCCTTGTTAACTACGGAACCCTTAAAAAAAATGAAAGGATTCTTTCGATATCCACACGGGCGGAACCTAGAGCAAAAGTTAGTTATATTTACATATTTAGCCATTCCCAATTATATTACTGTATCTATAGACCTCCCCACCCTGAGTTCGTAAAATTTATATAATACTGGAGATTCCTACAAACATTACTAAATAAACATCTACATTATGTACGACATCACAAAAACTTTTGTTTTGCGCCTAATGCGCCTAAACCCTTTTAGTCGCATAAATCTATAAAATACACAACATTTTAAAAAATAGATATCCTTTACGCTTTCGCTCAAAGGGCGACCCGCACCACCATAGGTGGACACGAAATTCAATGGTGTTCGTTAGAAAGAGACAAGGCATGTCCGTGACAGCTAACGTATAAACGACAACATCAGTAATGTCTCATAACATTTCAATGAAATAAGTAACGGCTCTGCCATAAATGCGACGCGCCGTCGCTGCGGCAGTGCATTGCGCGTCGTGCGCGTAAGCAGCTCTCGGACACAAGTCGGCCGCCTTCGACGACGCAAATATCGATCCAGGTAGAAATACATCGGACGCGACCGGGACGCCGAGGGAGCGCGCCCGGGATATTGCATTTTACGAGATGCCCGCGGATGCACGAGATCCTACATGGCATTCGGCGGGTATTATCAAAACCAGACTTTCAATCCGGAACGGTACGATTATATTTTAACCGGTTTCGATAAAAAGTGGAGGTTCTTATATTTGACATGTATGTAATATATATACATATTACACCGATAACAAAACAGATCACTCTAAGCCACCCGGGCATAGCCGTATCAAAGGCGTCATTGTATAGAACAAACTCAATAAACCCGTTAATTCATGCAGGCTCGTATACAGATAACGTAGATAGCGAGGCGACGTGTCCGAACAACGCCCACGCGCTATTATTTACGCGCGGCGACGTACAAATATTCCGCAAACCGAAAACATTTCGTTTAAATCGTCACCCGCGACGGCGGGTCCACTGGTCAGCCGGCCGACGCGGGCGACCGCGCGTGCGCCGCGCGCTCCCAGCACGTCGTCGAACGTTCTCGAACGCATCGCAGATGACGCCGGTATAGGCGCAAACGTATATGCAAACACGTGAATCGCTGTCGCGCTACGTTCGCGCAACGCCTGACAACGTAACAATATAACTACATACTACCCGCCCCCACCTTCAAATTCGTAGTACGATCGCGGGTAACCCAAAAACCTGATGAAATAATCGAACGAAGTCTCACTCTTGGTAGCCATACACGAAACTAAATTAAAATAAAGATTCAGTGGATGTACTCACAGGAACGATGTCAAAATAAAAAGATTTTAACTTATCCCAGGTTTGCAATTTCCAGTCTTAGTAATGTATAATGATGCAATTTCCAGTCTTAGTAATGCATAATGATGCAATTTCCAGTCTTAGTAATGTATAATGAGCGAGTTATCAATACTTCAACTTTTTATGACATCTAATTAAGAATGTAAGTCGTAGAGGCGTGTAAATATAATGATAGTTCTTTTCGTAGACACGTCTAAAACCTACTAATAACGAACGAACTACCTAATTATAGCCTAATGTAAATTAAAGACATATTAATAATAGTTACTCAATTAGAAAAATAATCTGTAAGACCAGTTTTCCTCACAATCGAACAAATTTATATACATTTCATACAAGTTGAGATTAGATTAAAAAAATCACAATATTTATATGATCATGTTGAAATTGTACAATCTTTGGATAGTCCGAAAACTCATAACATGTTTCATTAAGTTTTTGATGCAGGTAAAAATTTTACACGTAAGTATCTATAAGTAAGATGTGTAGGTGATAGTTTGCCTGACCTATCTATCTGGGTACACCAGATACTACAAAAAAAAAGTGTAAAATATATGTGATAAAATAAGTTTTTGATTCAGAAGCTAATAAGTACTATTCGAAAATTAAGTTGGGTTCATTTTTGAGTAAGAAATTATATAAGGCAAAGATTTTGGACATTTGGATTAACATTAAATTAACAGTTAAGTTATAAGTTAATATAACTGCGAGCGAAAGCAACAAGGAATAGGATATATTCCCACCCAAGAGAAGGAAAGGGGAAGAGGAAATGGGGTGATGGCGGGAGGAATATCTAGACACTGTTTGGCAAACAGTCGACGGTACCAAAATATTAAGTTGATTTATGCACTTAATTATAAAAAGAAATGGATTATTCTACTTTACTAAATGAACAGATTTATAACTATGGAAGTAACCAAAGTTTCCAAAGTTTTAAACTGTCGATTAACGTCGAGTGACGTCATCACTGGCTTGTGACGTCAATCTCCAAAGAGCTATTGGAAATTAACGTCACAATCCAATAAAACAGCGCGAGCGTAACGGGCGTCCGCCCACTCGGCTTATCTAGTCGTTCTGTGGAAATTAATTTGCGATTCCGAAAAATCGGCGTCGGCATTCTCTGAGAGCCGGCTACAACGGTAGGATTACTTTACGCCTTCGGCTTTTATTTTTCATTCTCACAAAGCTAACGCTAAAGGTCCGCCGTCGATCCGTACGTGTCGCGTTCCGCGCGCCCGGTCATTAGCCAAAGCGTGGTCACCGGACCGAAGACGACGACCAGCGCGAGCCGAACGACGGCGGCCGCGCGCGTTCGTTCTAATTCCAGAAGCTTCGGACACGGGGACGGAGCGATACAATAGATAAACGACAGACGGCGCCGGCGGTGTGCACAATGACTCGACACAAAATGAGAAAAATGCGCCCGCGCGGACGTGAGCGGCGCCCCGGCGGCACGCGGCGGGATAGGCGCAGGAGGGCGGCGGCGACCGCGCGAGCACACGCGCGCGAAACATGCTACGAATTTAAACGAGTGCAATTAGTGTTCTATTCTAAAGCCGGTGAAAAGAAACGCCCGCGGCACCGCTTCCGTGTCCGTGTGTACCTTTTTTTTTTTCACCTCACTAAACAGACATGTGCGTTATTTTAAATTGGGACGTTAAGTCTTTTAGAAAAGTTCTAAAACAATGAGTTAAATCAACCGAAAACCTAAATGATACAGAGTGTGATATCGGTATACATAAAAGAAACATTTCTTCAAAGAGCCTCCCGATACGCTTATCGTTGTACAATGAAACCAATAGCCGTTAACAGTTGAGTTTAGACGATAATACCCAAAAATGCATAGAGGTCTACTATGTTTTATCAAGTTTAGATTATAATTCACATGACTCTAAACCTTTCCAAATGACGACTCTCCCGTTATCGAGGTAGTTAGGTTAGAAATATAACTCGACCCTAAAACAACTTCGAGATCAGATAATGCTATCACAACACACATTATCCAGCGCAAAATGAACCTTGGAAAGTCAGAAGATTCACTACACCGATGAATCAATACCACTTTACCATAGCGGAAGGATCTCCCGTGCGGGTTACTTACACTTTGTGGATTTTCAAATCTTGTGGATCTCGGGTGCTACAATTATGCTATAATTATAGATTGTTGGAACCTTGTGCCAATATGATAGAAAATTTTAATGGAGATTTTGACCTAAATAAAACAGGATTCCGCTATCTTGATAAGAAACTCTATCAATCTAGGTTCAGCATTTTAGCCGCGAAAATTTTAAACACAGTAACACTCGCATGTCTGTCTATACATGTTATATTTCTTTAAAAAGATTTGTCTTATTTTTAAATTCAAAATTATTATTAGTGATTTTCATAACATTGTGAAATTAAAAAAAAACAATACTTATTTAGTAATATTTTCACATTAACTACGCCCCCGACGTTGTCCGCGTGACGTGTATTTGTACATTCAAAATATTCAATTGAAAAGAACTGTTCTAATTTTTTTAGAATAATATGTCCTATAGACTGATATGTTCTATTATGTGTAGAATAATATGTATGTGTAATGAATTGTCCGATGATAAAAAATGTCCCTTCCGTTCTTAGCACAGCAAAATGCTATCATAAAATGTAAGACAGAGACATAATATACACTTTGAGCCATTTTTCGCCATCCAAATAGTACGAAACTATGTATCTTCTTTTCTTTATACATCTACGACGCATATATATTTCTTTAGCATAAAAAATTTTTGGCAATTGCATTTTTTTAGGATACCCCCCACATTAAAATGAAATTTACAGTACTACTTTACACGCGTGTTGTCTTGGTACTCAGCTGTACGTTAACGGATGATCGAGACATCTTTATTCTTATTTTATCAGAATACGTGACATTAAATTATTTATAAAATAAATCTTTTATACTGCCGCCTGCCTATGTTGTCCCAGTACTCGGTTGAATCAATCCAAATTACATGTTCCATGAGCGCTATATGCTCAAAACACGCGATCCGATCAGCTTTTCCTAACACACCACAAGAAATATAACTACAAAAAATATACATTGAAAAGAATATATTAGGGGTGATGTGTAGGTGAAGTCTACGAAATTGGAACTAGATAGTAACAACATGCCTCCAATAGTGGAAGTTCAGCTCGCAAATTGTTCACGTTACAATGATTAAACATTAAACACATTAGCGATACATCTCGCCGGTGACTAATAAAGTTCTGGTTCAACATAAATTCCGCGGCGGTCGTGTTAATGGACGCGCCGCGTATCAAAACTTCGCCCGGCCCGAGGCTGCGCCGGCTCGGCCGGACGTTTATGCTCGCGTTATGAATGACTAGTTTACGTCGATACGATTTATCGTTTCGACATTGTTGTTCCCTTAGTTGGTTCGCGTGGAGAACTATTAGGTAGTAGTTACGACGATTAGCTGTTCCGATTGCGGTCGTGGTCGGTATCGTTGGACGAGCTATCGAGGAATGGTCGAGGTACTGACAGTAGGAAATTGTCGCATCAGAAGAATTTTAAATGTGAAATTTCCGTGATATTCCGTACATAAAATGACGAAACATATCAAGTGATGGATAGAATATGTATTCTTGCCTATAGATATCTAAAATAATTTCCATTTAGATATTGTGAATTTTTAATAGGTATGAGAATATACTTATAATATTTACTACAGAAAACGTGGAGCTTTCACTCTGGAATAAAAAGACCATTGAAGGTTAGCAGCGAGGCCACTATTAGTCATGATTTATTTAAAAGAAATTTACTCTTCATATTGACCTAAACTTGAACATGTGACGATCAGTGTTGTGTGCTAGGTGTACCTGTTGCATGTTATATGAAAGCCGTAGTACAATAGCCACAGCTTGGAAATTGAGAATACTAAATCAGTGATTTCGTTTGACATTAACGATTTTCATTAAATTAAAAATGTCAAATGACCACACTAATTCATGATTAACTATTAAGTTTCTTCTATCTTTATATTATATTATATATCTCTTTGAAAATTATCTCATGTGACAATTTCACATGGACCTAGATTCGCATCCCAGAGGTCAAATTTTAAATTGACTCAATGCATGTATTTGATAAATTTAAGAAATAAAACAAAAATGATTTTATATTAATGATAGCGAGGTTGCCGGGACAAACGACGAGACACCGTTTAAAAAATTCGACAGCTGATGTCAAAATTTGAATCATTGTAAACTAATAAAATTATGTACCTATATAGAAAAATAAAATAAACATTAAATACATTCCATTGTATCCGAATGGCGTTTACGATAATTTTTGATATCGATGGCCACAAAAGGGAATGGAGACACATTGCGACATACTTATGGGATGTTTGATGATGACAGAGAAAAAAAATAAAATTAATGAAAATGCCACAACCGATCATAAAGAATTAAAATAAGATTAAAATTAGATTTCTTTCTAGTTCGATATGAATGAAATATACAATGAAAAGAAAGTGCATTAAAACAACATTGTTGCCATGTACGGCTGCGGTATTTCTTTTTCGACATCTAGAGTAAAATTTTACCGTATAGTTTAACGAAGGCATCAAATAGGAATATAGAGAATATAATGACAGAAAGCGATCTAACTGATATTTAACACGCGCGAATTAGAATTGTAACGGCTTCGTAATAACACGAAAAAATTGTACTGATTATTTGCAAGTACATATAGAACTAACTAAATTTCTCTACATTAACACCTCATTAAATTTAAAAATATAACATATAATTAAAGGAAAACTGAGAAAATGCGAATGAAAATGACTTTAAAAAATCGTAACTATTTTAACAAACATGAGTATCAATTTCAATTTTTATTCAAATAACTAAACATTCTAGTCTTTTGTTCAAATTCTATAAATGGACTTTAAATTCATAAGCGAGCGATTATTTTAGATAAGTGTTTATGAATTAAAAATGATTTCTTTCAAAATCAGTGTTAAAGTAATACGAATGTTACATAGAGCGAGTGTGTGCGATGAAAAGTCGCCAAGGATCGCCCTAGAAAATCCTATGCAGACAGACCATATTGGTGGCGTACTAAAAAAACGACCAAGAGATAGCATGTCGGACCATTCTCAAGGTAAAGTTCTGTAGCCGTTAGTACAAATTCGCTACAGATGAAAAAACTACATTGTTACACTTTATCCATGTTTCCCGCACAGAATAGGTATAGTAGAGAAACGAGTAGGTAAATCGACTATGACTCTTAAACTAGTGTAAACCTAAAGTGCACAAGCAAAAGAGCATATCTTAATGGCACTTATGTCCTTTTGTTGAGAAAAGCAGTTTTTCTTCCATGAAAAGATTGATGGATGTCAGCAAAACAAGAAAGATAAGGAAATATTTTACGATATGGAAATCTATAATCTCTGCTTACCTTCTGGAAGTAGACGTTAATTTATATTACTATCGTTGTGAACGTTATACAATGAATAAGTATTAGCGAAATTAATTATATATCTAAAAAAAAATTCTAGCTTTCAAAATGCCCAAAAACATTCTCAACTTCAGTATCATTCCCAATCATAACATCGAAGACACACAAACATCGTTGTCCCTCAACTCTGAGACAGTCCGACGTCCGGACACGTTCCGCGTTAAACAGACGGAACTCTGCTAACTCGATTTAATGAATAACTAACAAGTACAGTGCGGCTCGCGCGAGCCCCCCGCCCGCCGCCGCTCGAGTTCGCCGAGCAATCCCGACGCGGTCCGGGGGAAGTTTTCGCACGGGAAACCGGGAACGGGCTTTCACGCAACTTCGGTTCGCTTCACCGGGGGCGCGCTCGGCCCGCCCACCGCCGCTCCCGCGAAATCATTATACCCGTTCGGCGCCTCGATACGCGATACCTGTAATTTTGTTGCGGAAGGAAGGACGTCGACTACGGAACTGCTTCAAACGGCGAGATAGACGATAGAGCTGTATCACTTGCGGAGTACCGGAGCGGTCTTCGCTTCAGAGTCTTCTCTCTACTAGGCTAATGATTTTTTTTAATAGCAATATACTGATTAGTATTTATATTAGGAAACGTGGCTATTGGGCCACAGTTCCTAGGCTATATTTATAACATTGCACATCAAATGCAAGGCGAGCGAACGCTATTCTAAACTATCGCAGTAAACATCGGATCGTCGGCGATGGGAAAGACAATGGAAACGTATCTACCGTCATTATCAGCACTTTCCGTGAGCCGATGGTCCGCCGCATACACCTATTATAACAACATTTAGCCCTATCAGCGGCGATGTCACTTTAAACGCTAAAACGAGTCCGCGAGTTCTCGCATCAACAGCTCGCGGCCCGTCCTCACGCAACCGCCACCGGTTAACAAATGAACTTATAACTCGCAGCACTGTAATTTGATGTTCGTCGCGGCCGACTTGCGAGTGTATAAAAAAAAAAAAACTCGTCAACAACGACGGGGCTACAAATGTTTATAAGCGGCTTTGACTTTGTTCTGAAATTGTTAACTGTCGTAAAAAAAAATGGTTAACCCTACAGGCCAACTCCGAGAATTCCAGCTATTTTCAAACTCATCAAATTGATTGAATTTACTGATTTCAATGAAATTCACGGCATTCGAACCTAAGTTTTATAAGAAATAGAGCTTATTAATTTTAGGAGTCGATTGATTTGAATTAGTTTCAAAGTTATACATATAAAACAAAAAACCTTAAATTTATTCTAGAGAAAACAGATCATTACCAAGTATTCCATGAGCGTAACAGTTTCAAATTACTCACTCGGAGAGCCTACGACAACTGAACTTCAAATGCTAATCCGCAATCAGTAATAGTAATGTTACCTGTAAACAATGAAAAAAAAAACAAACATTAGTATTTTTTTTTTTTGCATAATACCAGCAACGTAATTGATTCCATCTCACTTCTGGCAAACTTACGATGATACAATGAAACAAACAAATGATAAATGAAATAAAACCTATTAAAAACAAAAAAATAGGTTAACCCTGTAGGCCAACCCTGAAACTTCCCCCGCTATTTTCGAGTTCAAAACACTCGAAAATATACAGGATTTGACGCGATTTTTTGAGTAAAAAACGGTTTGTTTTGATTTCTTTCGACAACGATTTATCGCAAACGAATCAACCGATTTTGACCCGGTTGCAGCAATCGACGTGTTTTTATAGGGTCAAGAGCTGGTTAGAATTTGAAATAGATCTGTCAAGGCGTTTCGTATTTATGCCAAAAAAACAGTTTTTTTTTTTTCGATTTCTTTCGACAACGATTTCTCAAAAACAAATCAACCGATTTTGACCCGGTTTGCGGCAATCGACGTGTTTTTAATAGGTTAAGAGCTGATTAGATTTTGTAATTGATCGGTCACGCCATTTTAAGTTATTTTGAAAAAACCACGTTTAAAAAAATTTTTTTTTCTTAACTTTTTGAAAATTTCTCAAAATCTGCCGGTCCAAATCGACCCAAACTTTCAGGAAATCTAAGTTTGGTGAAACTCTTTGGAACGCCGTTTAGTGGGCTCGATTCGGTCAAGCCGTTTAAAAGTTATAAGAGGTTTACATTCATCCCGACATACACACATTCACACACACACACACACACACGCACGCACGCACGCGCGCACGCACGCACACACACACACACACATACACACACACATACACACACATTCACACACACACACATTCACACACACACATTCACACACACACATTCACACACATCCACACACATCCACACACACACAGACATACGGACATCATCTCAGGGATGATTAGGGAAGCTTCCTAGACCCTCAGAACGTCGAGATCTGATGAGAACTCGATTTTTGCAAAATGGGGTGAAACCAATAACTTCCCGAAAAATTTCAATTTTCTTAGCGGGAAGTTAAAAAACGCTTCTATGAAAAACGACCACATCGCCGGTCGATACACGGGTACGTAAGGCGACCGTCACGAGCGATAAACGTGGTCGCGGCTGACATCGGCTATGTGACTTATCATCATTAGCTGTAGAGTGTAAACGTTAATGGCGATACTTAAATCGTGGTCTTCTCGTCGCGCGATGTTATAAGAGGAAAAATTCGCAGCCGGCGCTTTTTACGAGCGCAGCGCGCCGACGAACGGGTTCTCGAGAGACACGCTGAATAGATAAAGCGCTGTACCGTAAGATGGTTTGCAAGCGGCGTATTCTTTGCATATAATATATACACACACATACAGACATATGTTCCATTCGTCGACATTATACTACTGTCAATCACGATGCCGTCCCTGATCCCGGTCTCGCTCTCGATTTGAATGAATACCGTTCGCCCCTACATTCGATTTCGATAAAAACAGAAACGCATTCTTGCACCTAAAATACGAATACTGTCGCTCTTGTTTCTGATTCAGGTCTTGCTCGCTAATACTACGCTGAACCAGTATCGATCTTGATCCTCGTTTAGGAATTGCTGGAATCATTGATGATTAACAGTATTAATACCCGATCGGTATAAAAAGTAAGGGAATTGGTTTCATGTTCATGTGAGCGAAATCGTAGACAGAAACTAATGTCTGTTAAAATCTGATCATATAACGTAATTCCATACTAAAACAGGATCACGTAAAACGAACGAGTGGTTGTAATTACAAGCACACAAACTGACAGAAAGAGATCCGTTGTCTTATAATATGTGGAAAAAGTTATTTCAAACGAAACATATCGCAATGTACGAATATATTAGATCTTAAAACTCTAAGTATTATAAAAATATACTTTTTCGGGTTATATATTTATTAAATGCACAAAACAACCTTTTTTTCATTATATTACATCTAAATGTTGAAAAATATTCTTTACTCGCTTAAAACAACACTTGCATCATTAATTTTACATTTAACGTAACAAATCGTTTCCTTGCCGTGCCTAATAACGCATCTTAAAACAATATCTTTTTAATCGACTTCAAAAAAAGGAGGTTCTCAATTCGACGGTATTTTTTTTATGTTTGTTACCTCAGAACTTTCGACTGGGTGAACCGATTTCGACAATCTTTTTTTATTTGAAAGCTGGTGCGCTTCCCGTGTGGTTCTATTTCAAATTGGTCCTGTTCTGACAATGACATCCATAGGAAAACCATATAAGTCTTAAATTTGCATTAAGAATGTGCGCGACATATGAACGAATAACTCAATATATCGCCAACCGATTTCGATGATGCTTTTTTTATTGGAAAGGGTGTTCTACAAGGGTAGTTTGATGAGAGTTTGGTTAGGTTCTGATTATGAGATCCATGACAAAGTAACGGAACTCTTCAATTCTTAGGAGCATATTAACAATACGCGGCCGAATCTTTTATAGGCTATCCGGAATTTGAATCACCTACCATAACGTCGTTATGGTCAAGTAATTGTCGTAGTCGAATATGATGATCAATGGAACTCCTTAACGGCTTACAGTAAGGGTGCGATCTATGAGCAGCACGTTTAATACGTCTACCCATATTCAGACAAATTAGTGTACTTCAGATTCACTATAAATAAAAAAAAAATGAAAATTTTAACGAAAAAAAAAACCGACTTAAAACAAAATCTATTTCCAAAACAAATTAATTTGCACTAAAAAGTAAAAAAAATATTGCGTATTCTTGTACAACTTAATAATCAACTTACTTTTTCTACTAATCAATACGTAGGTACGATCTGTGTTTACCACGCAAGAAGGTAGGTAGGTACCTATCTACTTAAAATTTAACTCGACAAATACCTATCAATAACAATGATCAAAATATTTTTTTGAATTCTCCTTGAATTTAAGTAAAAATATTTTACTTAATTAAGTAAAATATTTTTACTTACGAGAACTCAAAAAAATATTTTGATCATTGTTTGTTATTCATAAGTACGTGCTGAGTTTGTACTCAGCTGAGATTGTACGTACGAGTATCAAGTATTTTTATGAGTTGTATTGGGAGTCGAAATGTTAATGGGTTCAACAAGTTACTGCACTGGCTAACAAATTGTCTTCTGCCATTTGCAAGATGGGAAAAATCATGGAATACAAGTACATAACATCGAAGCAGCTCGTTTGGTTTACCTCACCTCCATCTACTGTATGATGACTTAGGGAACCCTTCTTGCAGGCAGTGTTGCTGTTGCTTAAATTATACACATTTCGCGGAAAAAAAAGGAATTCGTTACATTAATAATTCAAGCCTCCGTTCTTCTTGAAAGAGAAAGTTTACGGGAATGAATATTTTTACTGATAGTTCTCGGTATTTAATGAAAACATGTGTAAAAAATGTGCGAACGTATATTCATGGAATAACAACAATTTACCTAGTCAAATGCCACTTTTGCGTCTACAAAAAATGTAGAAATTTTTGTAGTGGTCCTTACGTTCGTGACTAATTGTAGGGGACTGTATACGTATGTATATCGAAATTCCTAATAAAGTATATCTTGACTTCTCTTTCAGCAAATATTAATCGATCTGTACAGAGATATTAATTTCAAAATTCAAGATTATTTTAAAGGCGATTTCGTATGGTGGTGGGTATTGAGAATCGCACGCAAGCATTTCAAAGGCCATCTCTTACATTTCCCCGAAAAGAAATATAACGCAGACCGAGCCGCATAATATATATCATGAGTTCATCGACAAATGCGGATACACGGCGGCCGCTACATAATACCATTACACACGGCGGGAGGACAGGTTTTCCAACCATAAAAACTCAGCGTGAAATAAGCCGACGGAATGTTTTCGCAGAACCAGATCAAGCGACACGAACGCTTACGTCAGCGGGCGCCCGCCCGCCCCGGAAAAGTGCGGCCGCAGCCGCCGCCGCGCCGGAGATAAAACACGGCGCTGCCGCCGCGACGCCCGCCCGCCGCCTCAGCGAGTATATCGATTCCGATCGGGCCGCGCTAATACAAGAGGAATAATACAAACTCGGCGCACTCTCGCTTTTAATCGCCTAATACGTCTTAAATATCTCCTCGCCTATATTAAACTGGAATTGTATTGTCGTCCTATTATATTACTAAATATACGAGCGAGAGTTAACCATCTTTAGAAATCCAATGTATTATTTGGTAGATGATCGACGAGGAGTCACGAGCGTCGCCTTCAAAGTAGAAGGCACCGACTTCCAATCCAGATTACGCTCTGATCCCTGTCGGACAGCACGTCGTCCGGTGCCCGGAGTCGGCGCGCGCGGCGCCGGCGGCCCTCGGCGGTCCCCAATCCTCACGGTGTCGACGTGAAAGGCTCGAGATTCGAATCCCTCGATCTAATTAATAATAGCAATATAACTCGCTTTGTACAGCACGGAAAAACTTTCGATAAAATTCGATTCCCTCGCCAGTCCAACAACGTACGGTTCGCGTTATCGGCGTTTCCAGCACCACGTAGCGGGCCACTCGACACGTACCCGCCTACTCTACCTAATCGGACGTGAGTCACGGCGCTAGATCGCAGCGCAAACGGGTCCGCGTCGCCGCACACGATCTCGTCCATGGCGCGATCGTCGCGCATTATGTTTGTACACAACGGTGGGGCGCACACTCGGGCGCTGACTAGGCGTCCGCAGCAAAAACAGCGCGCCCGCGCCGCCGTCGGCCGCCCGTCACAATAGGCAGCGCCGGGTGCGCCGCCCCCGCGCCGCCCGCCGCTGACTCGGCGCTACTGAACCTAATAAAGATATGTGCACTCTCATCGGAAGTGACGACTTCAGAACACACACACGCTTCGATGCAACACCTACAATTTTATCGATGATGAGTAACGCAATAAATTAAGGCTTCGTACTCTATACTTCCTTTTATTTTAAAATGGTACGTAACTTTAAATTACATTTCTTACACGTGCAAAAAAATAGCTATACTTTATATTAAGCAGTTGAAACTAGACATACTTAAGTTAGTACAATGTACGAATTTTTAAATTTACAAGCTGTTATACAAAGATTCTATAATTTTGCAAGCGAACAACTCTGGAAGCGACGAAATTTATTAATATCAATCAAATAGCAACAATGATCTGACAAAAAAAAAAAAATACTTCAAGAAACCCTTATTTGTGGCAACGAATAATAATGACTCCCAAGCATGTAGTGTAAAACGCGTTTATAGCATTAACATTTTGTAAAGCATTAAAACTCTTGCAGCGAGTCGCTCCGTCAACAATGAAAAGCGCAACGCGCTGAATATGCGCGTTGCAACACATTTATTTGTTCATTTCGCGAAACAACATAAGGCCATGCACGATGACACATCAAACGTTTTCGTTCGTCGCCGCAAGGGGACGAGTGTCCGATTGACGCAATCCACTATCGAGCAGAAGAAACGGTCCGTAATCAGATAAAAAATATTACAATCGTACAATGATAGGCGTAAGCGATATACGGTGTATCAAAACGAACAGGTGAATTCTTGGCAGGTCTTGTCACACCCGCACGGTCGATAAGTATTGTGTTATTACATAGCATTATTTATCTACCACCAAAACGAGCTATCGGCGAAGCCGTACGTACAATCCTCCTCGAGGAAACGATCAAGTGAAGCATTAATTAATTAACGACGAACGTCCATTGTAAATCGGTCGCGTAATATTTCTCACGTGGCAAATCGAAACGTTTACAAGTGCGTTAGGCACGAATCGATACCGCTAACGGGACAACAGCGCCCCCCGCCCCCCCCCCCGCCCCGCACCGCGCCGCCAGCGAGCCGCGGCTTCGACAACCGCCGATTCCGGCACAAAATGGAATCCAATTAGCGATCTCATCTCGGCGGGTTTCATTAGCCGCGGCTCGGGTGGGCGGAAACCGTAAAAGCACGCCGCGCGGGACAGGATGGCTTCATAAAAACCGCTTACACGAGACGCGATTAAACAGGCCGGCGCGCCCGCCGCGAGACCTTATCTCGGAGGGCGTTGCCGCCGAGCGCCTTGTTTCTGCACGACACTCCGGAACGCGTGGTCAGCATCACTGTAATACGAGGCTCGGTTAAGGAGAAGCCATTGAACGACTTAGTGAGTTACTTTTTTTTTTATAAAAAAAAAATGTTTTAAGTAATGAACAAGTATCGTAGATAAAATCAGTTCAAAAAAAAAAGGCCATTCGACAGCCGAAATGGAAGTAGATTTCATGTTATTTTCACATGCAATTCATATAAAATATGAAATTTTCGAATTTTCAAAATTTTAAAATGCTGTAATTTCTAAACTAGTTGAGCGGTTTGGCTCAAATTTGAACTCGACCTTCGTACTCGTCCATAGAATTGTAGACGTCATCGTACCGACAAATCCCGCATTATATCGTATACATATATATATAAATAGTACGTACATATATAAACTTTTGAACCATATATATTTTCTGATTCAGCTCGTCGAGTTAAGTCGCAAAACAGGAAAATTTTCCAAAAGTTGCGTCATGAAGACAAATAGTTAGATTTTAATGAAATCTACTAAAAAGCGTTCTCTTCGTCTATTTTTTTGTTGCCAAAAAAATTAAATAGTAATCACATTTTTCTTCAACGCGTAAAAGGACACGAACATTATATACTTCCTATGTATAATAATTCAAATCATAAAGTTAATACTTTACAGCCCTTTGGCCTTATATATCGTAAAATTATCATATAACTTGACATCATGCAAATTGAGAATGGTTTAACAAAATGTTTTCAAAAACGAAGGCTAAATAATAATTGAAGTTTATTTAAATGGTATGCATCGTATTTAAGGTTTCGTACAAACGGGGATAAAACGGAACTCACCCTTGTACAGGATTATCTTGCGTGTCTACCTGTTTGTCCGTTTGCCACGGTAATTTTCTCAAATATACTGGACAAAAAACGTTAAAATTTAATACATATACAGTCATTCCATCTAATCATAAATATGCAGCGTAAATAAAGAATTTTGTGTTTGAGAGGTAGATTAGAAAAACACTAGGCAAATACATCACGTGACTTATCGTCTAAAAGGGCGGCGCATTATGAAAAATAAACTTTTATATATATATATAAGACTTGTATATATACATATATTTACATAAGAGTAGAATTTAAATTCTCGATTCATTTTTCTACCATATAAATATGGATAGAATTAAAAAAAAAAACATCGATGGTATGAGGGTTGTTGTAGGGAACCCTCCAATTTTTTAAATTACGACTCGCGTTTGACCTTCTTTATATCTTTTTTCGACCTTCAACTTAATTTTTAATGGAGGAATAAGAAGCACTGCAACAAACTTTCTACTTATTAGGTTTTCACGAGAAACAAGTGTTTTCTGTCCTATAAAGTTTTAGGCACCTATTAACTTTTAAATTTATAATTTTCTCCTGTAAACGGGACACCTGTATTAAATTCTTGCATAAAGTTTGTACTCGTCCCGTTCACAGACACCCCTTAACACAACATCGAGCGACTACAAATCGCGTCCATACACGGCCGACGTGGACAGTACACAGATACACAAAACAGTGTCGGAGTAAACAACAACAAAACGACTCCGAGAATTCGTCACGGTCCCCCGTCAATAGGTAAGCGCCCACGGGCGCTTTAAACACAAGTTACACATACAAATAAACGATATCCGTACTACATCATACGCGACGGTCGTACAAGAGCAAACAAACACATAAACACACATCACATGCACACACACACGCACGCACAACGCCAACACACAGAAGGAATATAGTATTAGCAACGCAGTTACCGTAACTTTAGTTCCGTGAGAGGAAACTTACGAACAAGCGGCGTTTGTAACAAACTAGGAGTCGAGTCAGCTCCGTGTTTGCCCAGAAAGCCAAGTTTAGGGTTTCGCGCCGAGTGAACAACGACTCAACTTGTATTAGGGCCGTTGGGAACTTTCGTGTTATGATCACAGTTGTGAATTGTTAACATTTAAATGCAATATCGAGCTGAGACCGTTGTAGAGGTCGACGCTCTAAGACGCGACGGACTGCATGGGTACAAGAATTACTTATTTTTGACGACATACAAAGTTATGCGTTGAAAAGCATTTCTATGTAACAGATAGAGATGAGAGAAAAAAAAATAGATCTGCTAAAGTATCTACACCAAAAGAATTCGTTACATATACATTTTAAACATAGGAAATAAAAATTGAAGGCTTTGTAATATGTATGAACTTGTAAATATTAACAGATAGTTTCAGTGAGTAGTCGATACTGTTCCAAAGTTATAAGTTAAAGACGCTAAAAAAATATTAGGTCGGGGAAAATGTTATTCGTATTTTCCGCTCAATGGCACAGAGCAGCGGTTCACATCATATGAAGATACCCAAAATTGAGTTGATTCGTGGATAGCCTCAAAAGGTAAGGAGTTCTTCAGACTTGGAATCCGAACGCTGCCTGAAAGATGGAAAAAGTAGTTGCTAGTGATGGACGATGCCTCGATTAAAATAAAATAACCGTTCTTTCACAATAAATATTATTTTATTAACAAAAAACGGCGAAAACTATTTGCACTCCGAATAATTTTTGACGTTTATGGACCTAATGCAGTGTCGGTAAAAGTAGCACAAAACTGGTTGAAGCATTTTTAATCTGGTAGTTTTGATGTCAAAGATGAACCTCGCTTTGGTCAACCTGTTACAGATAAAGTCGGTGCCATTTTGGAAAAAGTACAGCATGGTCGTCATATTAGTTCTTACAGCATAACTAAATAGTTGGGGATTAACCACAAAATTTCGACCCATTTCAAAAAAACACTGGATGTACAAAATAGCTCGATACTTGGGTCCCACACGAGTTCACTAAAGGAAATCTAACAAATAGTTTTCTCATTTGCGTTTTTCTATTGAAATATAACGAAACCGAACCGTTTTTTGAAAAGATTGATAACCGGTGATGAAAAATGGATTAACTATGACAAGAAAGTGGGAAGAAGATCCCAGCTAAAAGGCAAGCAAACTCTACAAGCTACAGCGAAACTAGAATTAACTCGTAAAGAATTAATGCTGTGTATTGGTGGGATTAGAAGGGCATTATTCATTATGAGCTTTTACCGGGCAAAATCATCAGTTCGAATTTCTACTGCCAATAGCTGATGAGATTCAAGCAAGAACTAGAGAGAAAACGGCCGGAATTGATCGACAGAAAGGGTGTCATTTTTCACCACGATAACGCCAAGACCACACACACATCTTTAGCCACTCAGAAAATATTGGGAGTTTGGTTGGGAAGTGTTAATGCATCTAACATATAGCCCTGACCTTGCACTGTCAAATTTTCACCTGCTTCAGTCTCTTCGGAATTGTTTAGGTAGTGTTAGGTTAACATCAAGAAAAAACGGTCAAATCTACTTGTCGCAGTTTTTTCATGAGAAGTCCCAAAATTTCTACAGCAATTTATATTTTATGTGTTATACGTCAATATGTCACTACCTGTAAAATAGCATTAAGTTTTTGAACAAAATAGCTTATATGAATAAATGTAACTAAAATATGATGAAAAATTGTCTCGAATTCTTATACGAAAAAACTTTTTCCCCGACCTTATATTTATAATAACATCTAACGAACTCACATTAATAGACATAAAAAGTACGATTAATGTTCAAATACATTTATAAAGAGACACATTACTAGTCCACATAATATTATGTCAGATACAATATACATATTCGCGGCAGGGGCAATTTGCCAGCAAAGAGAGAGAGAAATTATTTCAGGCATTAAGTCATTTTGCCAAATTTTTAAAAGCTTATTTACATATTTTATACCTCTTTCTTATTTCCCTCGTATATCCTTGTATATCTATGACAAAGGACTAACTTTCACCTGCGATTCGGCCAGGTGAACATTTAACATCAAGGTAATTTCTCTTTCAGTCGTATCATTCGTTATTATCGTAGTGCTTTTGTCGTTTCCAAATCCGGTCTCGCCATGCGTTGTATTCTTACTCTCGTACTCAATTAAAGCCTCGGTCCTATTATCGCTTCCGAGGCCAATCCCTGTCTCCCATTTCGATTCCGATTCGCTCTTAATTCTGAATCTCACTTAGAACCTACACAAAATAGGTCTCTATATATGTGTCCACATCAGGTCAACAACAGCAAAATATTTAATACAATCGACCTTCTCGTAAATACGCCGCGACATGGAAACCGATACGTGATAGAAAGTCGCATAAATCATGACAAGTTGAGACTCAAGGAAAATTACCGATGATTTTGCGAGTTTGTCTCGGAACAGACGCAATGTTAAACGAATAAGATTTATGAATTCCACTAACCGGAATGGTTTTTAGTGAGACGATTGCCGCTACGCGTCGGCAACGTGTTGTGCCATTATTACAACTAATATTATTATAATTACAAGCGCCGCGCACGACATACGTGGCGCCATCACCGCGTAGTCACATTTGATTGGTAGTAATATGTGTATTATTACGGCCAATAATCGATACGAATACTCGTTTCTCGCCTACTTAGCTGTTTTAGTTGAAAACTTTATTATATATTCTACTTATTTCGTTATATATTATACTTATATCATCGTTTTATGAGTATAAAAACTTTACACACTAAATAGCCAACCGATTATACTGTACCCCAGTACAGCCCCAAAATATCTTCACCTCCTCCTTCGAGGGTACACGCAAGTGCTTTGTGAATCCAAGGCGCTAGTAGTATCGAGGAAAAAAAAGAAACCGACAAATTTAATTCCTTGCTCACGCAGGTATCAAAGACTTAACATTAACCTTGAGCCGGTTCTGGAGAGGGGCGGGCGCGCGGGGCGGGGCGGCGGGGTCGGTTAGGAGGCTAGGGTCGGCGCGGCTCTGGCCCCGTCTAATGAGGGCGAATCGAGTTTATCGAGCTCTTTTGTTATCGCTGACACGGGACGAGCCACTCGGCGAGACAATTCGAGCCGATGCGACGGCGCGGCCCCATCCGCCTCTATACAGCTCTACCCACTACGGGCCCAAATCACATTAGCCATTGTTCGGTTACTCTTTGTTCCGAATCGAAAACGTAGGGCCGGGGGGGTTTCGGGCGCAGGTGGCAATATTTCCCGGGAGCACGCACTTCTGATTGATCAATTTTCCGTATATACATACGATTTCCACTTTATTCGCGTAACGAAAGGTAATATGACTTATCTCCGAAGAGAAATATTTGACCTCATCCTTACCGTTGCCGAACAGATATTCAATTCGATTCACTTGTTTAAATACTAACCGCAAATTTTGATATCGCTCTCGCCAGTCAGGTCACAATCAAACCGTCAGCATAACGGCATCGTCACGCCACGCGCACGACATCCAGATCGGCTCGCGAAGACAATTCGCCTCGACGGGACCTCGAACGCGATAACCCAAGCGTTGGATCGCCACGATACATCAGTAATACTGACTTTTTCGTTTATTGTTAGCACGGAAACGGTTCACTTGTCAAATACTAATTTCATGGCGCGATTTGAATGCATCAACTTTCAAGTGGCAAAATGTTCACATCGATCGGAGCCTCTTGCGACTTTACGTGTACGAAGAATAGGAACACTGACTTCGACAATGACCGTTTTGTGAGAGATGTGACTGTACAAATATCGCCGCTTTATTAATGCCGGAGTCTCGAAGTGGTGCCGTTGAACTCGACGACTGTCGGCCGGGAATCGCGGCCGCTGCGCATTGTTCCAACAGATGACAGTTTCCCGTAGCAAAGTTGAATAATGAAAGGACATCGATATGAACAAAAGATATGACAATAAAATTGAACGCTTCCAAAGCAATATGTAAATCCTGCGTCGGTCGGTTTTATCGTGCGAGATAATTCTAATAAAAGATAATACTAATAATATTACGCTAACAAGTTCTCGGTTTTTTTTTGTTTAGAACAAGTTTGATACCTATTTATAAATACCGTTGACTGACTCGGAACTCTGTCTGAAACCACTGATTCCGCACTATGTTTAAATACAGACACGAGCGTACATACATTTATATAGGTAGGTATATAAAAAAAATCCTGATTGACTGACCCACTGACTCTTCAACACTCCAAACCATTAGAATTAGAAAACTGAAATTTTGCACTTAGGATTTAATAAGAGTTCAAAGATTCAACCCTTAAAAGGATAAAATGGGGATTCAAACTTTCAATATTATTTCGACTAGAAACTTCGTAAAATTATTTTAAAAATAAATAAATATGTATTTCAGGATTTTGTAAATCAACCCCTTAATAGATGAAAATAAATCTAAAAATAGACATGTGTCCTAATTTTTTGGTACGTTTATTACGAAAATGGCGGAGTTTTTTTTTTGTGAATGACGGTTTAGACCAGATTTAGATAAGTTTTTTTTCATGGTTGAGTTTCTACAAGTTGTTTTTACTTGGAAACAACTTACAGAAACAACATGGAATGAAACCCATTCCATATTCAGCTCTCTCTGACAAAAACCAATTTTGATAAAATAAAAAAAAAAACAGATAGGAAGCATTCATTCTCATAAAGTATAGGTTACTGTTATTTTTTTGTTTGTTTGTCTGAATGATTGCTTATAACCAGAACATTTAAAAGTCATTAATTTTATTTTATTCTGTAGGCTATGGCTATGTTAAGAGAGGGAACAGTGTTGAACAGTGTGAGAGAGTGAGGTAGAGCGAAAGCGAAAGTAAGAGAGGTGTCAACAATGATTGTAACTATATGATTAATAATAAGAAAATCATAGTAAATTAAAACGGATAATAGGATTCTGACCTTGCGCTTTTTTTTCAGTAGAATATTACAAATGTGATATTTTAAGTTACGATATTGGTTGTTTGTGATTTAATTACGCATAAATTGGCTGAATGGATTTTGATGAAATTTGACAAACAAAATATTTTCTGACTTATACGCACGATATTGTATCTCATTAATGCGTTCATGTCCAATAATTTACAAGAAAGCGAAATCGACATCGAATTAAATCAAGGGCGATAGAGCGGTTGGAATAAAGAGGGACGCAGGATTGGAATGGATGATGAGACCGAATCGAGACTTAAATCGAAAAGGGGATCGGATTGGTATCGAGATTACTCGATATAGAAAAAGGGAGAATTAATTACCTGTCCGCGCGGGCGGACCTGCGGACAAAAGTTAGTATTAACCAAAAACATAACAATAAAAATAATTTAAGAAAGAACATATTCAAACAAAAAACACGCATAAAAAATCCATACATGTATTTGCGTGTGTACATTTATAAAGGATTTTGTTTCAACAATACTTAAAACATTTACTTTTCAATCATTAACCTAACTCTTATATTCCGCAGTAGATCCTCGATAACGTAACAGGCCATACATAATTACCATTCATGTAGTTTCGTTAATCATAACCAAACACCTTGCTCGGCCGAATGTAAATAACGACATTTCGCCGTCAGTAACCTAAGCAATATAGAATAAACAACAGCATCAAAAATCAAACAGCATCCAGCGGAGCGCGTCAATCAAACACCCCACGGCGTATAGACATAAAACTACTTTTAGGCGGCGTCGGCGTATCCGCGTCGCTCGCCAGCTCCCGCCAGCGAGGCGATAGACCGTCTCCCGCCGCCGCCGCCCGGATACCGGCGATGTTAGCCACGATAGCGGAATGCTAATAGGCTGATTTACATGAGACCGCAGGCGGGCCGGCGTTCGGGCGAAAACTTACCTACCAGCTACATAAAGCGCGAGATAAGCTATCGCTCCGACTGATTGCATACTACAGTTATTACGGTAACGGCGTGTCGGGTATACTTTTTTTTTATACCCTAAAAACCGCCGGACGGAAGAAAACGATAAAAAACCGCTCCTTCCAAACATCTGAAACTGAAAAACGAAACGTGCGTAGTACGGCATAAGTAATGCAAAATTTAATTAAAAGTTTACTAAAAACACGAATGTTTTAATTAAAACACCGCGTCAGATTACAATATTATTCTCTCTAAACGAACTGCTGCTAAAGTACAATAAAAAAATATTTTATGTTACGTTCCATTACATACATTTTTCAACAATTCAATAGTAATTTCACATTAATACTGAAATTAAATAAGTACTAATTAGATTCTGTAATGTTATTATTATAGAGTACCTGCCGGACTAAATTACAAGTTACAAACTAACGAAAAATGTTTTTTTTTGCACCCTTAATCAGCGTAATTAAAAACAAAGCAAATCTTTCCAATTACCTCCATAACAAAATAATACATGAAACAAGTTTCCAACGAAACTGAAAAAAAAACCACTTAGCTCTGAACTTCCAGAATGTTAATCAATTATTTTAACGTCAAACTATCGTACAAGCAAAAATTAAATTTGCAAAAGAAAAAAAAAGCTGAAAACGACGTTATCGGTCGACCCCAAACGGCTTCGACCAGTCTATTTATAAACAGACGGACAGGCTGTAAATATTAAACGGAAGCGTCAGGCAGGCGGCCCGTCTTCTGGATGGCTGTTTAAAATTGCTCTAGGCCGGTAGAGAGTCGGGCGATTTGGGTGACGTGTCGCCCGGGGAAAACCCTAATCAGCGCGTGACGAGCTCTAATCGCGACAACTGACGTCGGTCGGTCGCGTACATGAAAAAGCTGTGCGCACTTCGACATTCAAACGTTAATAATAATTGAAACCGAATCTATACAGAAACTCATTTATTAGAACGATCAGATTGAACAGGGCGACAAGGTTAGTGAGATTTTTTTTTCCACAGCATATCTACAAGATTTGCGCCGTCCAAATGATATGCATGAAAAAACCCTGATACATGTAGTGAAAGTAATGAGAGATATATATTTTTAATAAAAGCGCGCGGTCATGCATGACGTTTCCGAGTACAAGAAACGTCAGGCGCACGTACTCTATAGAACGAAACTTAAGCTAATCTAATCCAATCAGCGAGCCGCGGTCGACGCCGCCCTGAAATAACGCAGCACGGCCGGACGGCGGAACCCGCGCCCCCAAACGTACGGCTCGGCGTCGCCGATGCACGGCCATTTAGAAGGCACGCACAATCGATACCGATCAGGCGAGCGGTCAGGCCGGTCCCGCGTCCGCGTGTGCACGCGCCCGCATGCGTCAATGGGAGAGGTTTCGCGCGCTCGTGTGTGTGCGTGTGAGTGTTCGCGCGCGTGTGCACGGCAACCGACCGCACTGCCGGATGTGGTAACTCGGCGCCCGGTTGCAACTTTTAAAGTACGGTCATCCAGTTTAGAAACATGAAAAGTAATTTCTGTAATAAAAATGGTCAAATTATAATCACTTCTTTTTTGATTGATATTCCTAGCCAAAAATACAAATTGAAAATAACTTTAGTTGGATTTGATAAAAAATATTCATAAAAGATCTAAGTGATAATGGAACATCATAAAATAATCGAACAAGTACGTATAATTAAAATACAGTATTGGTATTCCGTTCTGATCTATTGAAATTACATCATTTGACTAGCTTCTGTAGGAAATCTAAAACAATCGTCCGAGAATGACACCTAAAACGAACTCTGGTTTGTCATAGACGTTTATCAACATATCGAGAGTGATCCGCGTACACGCCGGGTGCGACGACGCGTATATTGAAACCCTCCATTCCCGCAGCGTACTACGAAGTACGTATATAGGTTCCCGTGATATACGCACGCGCGCGCACACACACACAATCCGGCGCACACGACCATACGACCAAGAAATAGAACCGTGGCGATGTACAGATAGCGTCGACATCGCTTTGTTTAAGACGATTTATACAATTCTAACTTAAATAATGTTTAAGGTAAAACAGAGGCTTAAGCGGTGAATGCTTTTAGGTATGTTATTTTAATAAAAAGCCCGACACTTGACATTGAACAATCTTAAGATATATCTAAGATCAATGCATGATGTGTATATTATCTAATGAAAATAGTAAAGTACAAAACACCATTTTAATAACATATATGTTTAATGATTTTTTTTAATTTCATACCCAATTTATTTACACTTTAGAATATAAAAAAAAACATGGTATTATATTAATGACGTGGTGATGAAAAATTTGATTAATGTGACATGTCATGAATGTTTATAATACAAAAACCAAAACCTAGATATCACAAGTATATCCTACTTGATAAGATTTGTGTTAAGCAAGCAATTTGGCAGTCATTAAGCTGACATAAATATAATCCTTAAAAATTAAATGCTTAAAAGTCTTTTCAATACTTAGATACTGTTTTTAGGTTTCCCATGCCTAATAAATAGGTCACAACAATACCTTAATAGCGAAGATTACATTGGCATCTGTAAGTCACAGCTATCATTCTAAGTTACTTCTATTGAACTATAACAAAATATAAATCTATTTACACGTTCCTTCATCGGAGTTCAGTACATAAACATAATGATTCGTTACATAGAATAATATGCCTTTAGTCAGTGTTTTAACTCTGAATGGATTCCACGCATAGTTAAGTGCACCTCTCTAGTAATAGAAAATATATAATAGTGAAAATAAACTTTATTCAGTTTTATTTAACAAAGCCCCCGAATAACCTACAACTTCTAATGTTGTGGACTTTAAATTTGGCATGTACATATATTGAAACTTTTATCATTCTATAATTAAATAAGAAACATCAAATACCATAACAACATTGTCACAAAGTCAAACAAAAACCATTTCAATGCAAAAATCCAATCAAGAATCGATTCAGCTATTCTAGAATTGATTGAAAGTCAAATCAAGCAATTCAACAATAATACACTAGTATACAAATATAACAATAACGAGGGAACCACAGATAGAGCTACATAGCTACGAGTAGATTCCACGAATGGCGACGACGCACAACATGTAGACTCGGATAGCGCGGCGTGCGTCCAAATATCTCGCATCTAAGAAGGCATTATAGCTATTCAGCATGCGCCTATTTCGTAGATAGCTAGCCCACTTTATTAAATTTTATATTTTTAAACGAAAGTACATATAAATAAATAAAAACATAAACAAAATACACAGATCTTTATCACAAATAAATAATTTTACAAAAGACATGCCAAATGCTGACAGATGTAATTGAATGTTCATCGAGATTATGTTGAAAAATTGAATTTTATTATACGCTTTTTATCCCTAATGGTTTTCATACTTCTGTTGATCAGTTTCATTATAATTATTGCTGGAAATGATTATAGTCAATATTTGAATAATACATCTGTTTATAGGAATCATATACCAAATATAGAGGCAGCACTTATACTGAAGTGCAAATCCTGGTGTTAAATTTATGAAGCAATAATATTGAAATAGTCAATAAAATGTATACTATTATTAAAAAAAAATACTTGTAACAATTTTAAAATTCCTTCACCAATAAAATGCCATATTATCCCTTAGTGACATGGACTAATTATTTTAAAAAAAATTGAGGATTTCTAAAACTAATAATGTAACCCCAGGTGCAATAAAATGTCTGACAATTTTTTTTACATGTGTGTCCTGTGAAAACTATTGATGATAAAACAAAATGATGGACACTTAATGCAACTATTATAGTTATATCACTATAAACTTAAATTTAAGAAATGGTGTCTTGGATTAGTACATGAATGATAAACAGAATTCTACAATGCAAGTATATATATATAAAACATATACATATATATATACACTAATATATAAAGAGAAAAGATTTGTATTTTTGTATGTTTGTAATAAATAAACTCAAGAACTCCCTAGACCGATTTTATAACTTCTTACATCATTAGAGTGTTACATTATCCCTTACCCTACAATCTTAAAAAAATATGTAAAAAAGTAAATATCTACAAAATTAAATTACTTAAACCATAAAATAAAAATGAAAAAAATATAAATAAAGAAACGTAAACAATAAGAGCAAGCAAAAGAAATTGACACCGCATAAAAATAAAATACTTAAGTACATAAAACTAAAAAATTGCCTGTAAAGTCGGTATACGGGCGAAAGTTTTACGTGACAACGACTTTGAATGGTAAAATCATTTTAATGTGAATATTCATTCGTATAGTAGGAAGAAGGATGAAATAATAGTAACAATTTAAAACATTTATTTATACAAAGAATTATATTTAAAACATTAATTTATACAAAGAATCTCGCACTGAATTTCATATTAACAAAATTTTATTTTTACCTTTACACATACATACGTATTTATATACAAATATACATACAATAACTTGCAATACATTTGCAAGCTATGCACTAATTCTCTAGTGCTGCGCGGCAGACCGATCATAGTTGAGTGGGAGAGACGCAAGGCATTCGGCGGGCCTCTCTCGTTCGGTGACTCATCGTTACGTTACCGAGCGTTACACCTTTCATAAGTGACTCCCAGCCGCAACCTAATTTAAGACGTTGTCACGTCAAAAAATAATATTAATAAAATATAAAGATAAAAAAAATTAACTTTGAGTATAAAAATAAACAAATGTGCACATGGAGCCAGAACAATCTGCTAATAATTAATAAAAATGGACAAAAATAATTGAATATGGTTTTCAACCAATAGTATCTAACCATATCTGAGACAGAACTAATTCAAACACTGAAATAATTATTCGAAGTAAAACATTTAAATAAACAACCATTGTGATTGTACTCTAGGAAAGTTGCACTCCTGACCACATTTTATATTTTTATCATTTTTCCATGAAATACCCCAGCTATTCAACAGAAAATAATATAATTCCACTGAGTAATTAACTTTACGCTTCTACCCCAATATACTATTTCTCATCATGTAACAAGATTTATATTGATAGATATTGTAAAAAATATACAATATAAATAAATAAACAATGTTACAGATTATATTTTCGCCCAAAAAATGTAAGTTTCATTCACCAGTTGAGATGATAATGATGAAGCACAATTCCTATATATTTAGTAAATCTTACAGTGAACTTCTTGGGCCTCATTACAAATATAATTTGTAGCATTTTATTGAATAATGCAAAAAAAAACTAATGGGAAGTAAGTAATGACAAGTGTAAATAACACGTATTTAACTAGTAATTTATTTTGCAATATACTTTTAAAATACATTATAAAGAAAATAATGAACCATATTTGGTATGATGTTGGAGTTTTGAGGAATACTACTGGCATTTCATTATCAGTTCCTGTTCACTACATATATTTGGATGAGCATGATTTGCTAAACTACATGGAATTGGCATTTACCAAGCCCAAATTTTTGAGTTACTATATAAAACAAGAAAAATGTTGTACTTATGTCTATAATACTCAAAGAATTCCATTCATCCCTAATTAAATCCCTTGATCAGAACTTATATAGTACTACATCATCACTTCTACATCACAACACGCATTTTGATGAACATATGTTACTTAAAAACCTCCACAAAATCTCATTGCAATACATGAAATTACTTATCATTGAAAAGTTTCAGTGCCTCTCTACAGTATTAATTACGAATTCCACTTCACCAAATGATGCTTTTCGCAAGCGTGATTTGCTTTAAATGCACTAACACTCAAATTGCTATAAATGTACCTACAATTTTTAAAGATATCTCTCATGGAAAATCTTAATTTGGTGACAATTGAATCACCTAGGGAATATGATACTGTTTCAAATAAAAAAACAAATTGCAAAATTGGTGAAGATATCACATAAAATAAATTAAAAAAAAACTAACTAAGAACTCTTTCCTTTTTATGAAGAAGTCATTTACATTTTAATATAAATGCATAAAATGAAATTTCATAAACTAACTACAATGTTACAAATATGAAATGTATCGTAAATCAGGTTTCTCACTGTGAAACTAAGACTAGTTAAATTTTTTCCAGGTAGTCAGAGGCAATACTTTATAAAAGATTTTAATATGTATCTACTAACCTTCGAGACCGATACCTGTTAACTATTAAAAAATATGAACTTTGTCTTAGTCCAAGAAAATAGGCCTTTAAATCGAAATCTGAGACAAAAAGTTGAATTTTTGATATAAATTATTGTGAAAGATGTAAAAACGAACTGTGTAAGATTTTTCTAAAATCATCACCGAGAAGTTTAAGAAAAAATCGAAAAACCTTTTTTTTTAATTCTGGGAAAGCGGTAAGGATTAGAAAAAAAACTTGAAATAAAAGTTGTAGAGTACCAAATTTTATAAATAATTGATTTCTTTAATTTTTTCACTATTATCAAAATTAACAGAGATAGGGTGGTTAGAAACTAGGGGATGACAGTAACAGCTTGAAAAAAATCATAAGTTGCTGAAAAATTTATATATATAATACATGTACATATCTTTTAATTTACTCAGAAAACAATAATCTTTAATTTTATAGTTTTTTTTTTTTTAATTTTTCATAACAAAGTAATAACGTTTCAAAGTTTCCATTCTAGAATTTAACAACTTTACTTGATGAAATATATATTTTTTTTAATTTATTATTATTTTATAAATTGACCATAGGCATTTGAATATTTTTTTTACCTGTCATTTCGAAGCAGATATAAAAAAGGTATAAACTTTGCTTTGACCTCGTTGTGTCTTTAAACATACAATGAAAACAAAAATGATAAATCGATATCAGAAACAATAGAAAGAAGGAAAAAAAGATATGTGACTAGTGCATGACCATTTTACTTGCCTTAAAAGAGAGGCCAAGTATTTGTTTCATTTAAATTTCTGAAAATATGGTTTGGTTGAAACATAAGAAAATTGATTTGTCCATATTTTAGTAACATTTCTTTATGAAATTGTATTACACTACACAGAGATACAATTGTATGTTCAAAGACATGCCGAGGCCGGTTGAGACATAATAGCGCATGTGCGTGAGATACCTTATTCGGTAGTAAAAGCAAAGTTGCCGTTTCAAATAATATTTCTCAAGATGAATTATTTTATAACTGTTTGGAAATGACAAGTAAAAAAATCAAATGCATATGGTCAATTTATGAAATAACAATTAATTTCTTAAAATATATATATTTCGTTGAGTAAAGTTGTTTTAATTCTAGAATGGAAACTTTGAATTGTTATAACTTTATTATAAGAAACTGAAAAAAAAAATTAGGTATCTCTAAAATTAAAGATTATTTTCTGAGTAAATTAAAAAAAAATTATACATGTACATATATTATATATATTAATTTTTCAACAACTTATGATTTTATAAAGCTGTTACTGTCATCCACTAGCTTCTAGCCACCCGGTTTCAGTTAACTTTGGTAATAGCCCAAAAAAATTAAAAGAAATATTTTTTTATAAAATTTGGTGCTCTACAAGTTCTTTTTCTAATCCTTACAGTTTTCCCAGAATTAAAGAAGGTTTTTTCTTTTTTCTTTCTTTTTCTCGGAGATGATTTAAAAAAAAAACTTACAGAGTTCATTTTTACATCCTTCATGGTAACTTATATCAAAAATTGAAGTATTTATCTAAAATTTTGATTCAAAGGCCTATTTTCTTGGACTATTTATACAATATAGTATTTTTAAAATAATTAACACATTTATTGATTTATTTTAACTATTGAATTATTAGTCGATATGACAAGTAAAAAATAGTTATTTTTAATTTTTAGTCATACATGGAAGTAGTGTTCACCAACAGTTGCACCCTTGTGGATGTAGAACTTCACTATCACTCCTGATACTGATAATGATCACACTCCGATCCTAATCGCTTATTATGCATAGATTATAGGCCTAATGATATATTGGAAATAGAATCAATCGGAATTTCGAATTGTAAGTGTCCATGGACAGAACAACAGGCAAAGGCTAGTATTAATATTAATGATTAACAGGCAGGTTGTCATCATTTTATATATATCTACCTAAAGTACAGTAAACAAATTCAAAACATTGAATTTGATTAAATTTCATTGAGATGTTTCAAATTCAAGTTAAATTTGAATTATAGTAGAACTATGCATTTTGATAAAATAAAAAGTATCATATAGTTTAATTCAATATTAAAGCAATCCATAAAACAAATTTTATTTAAACCGGATTACCAGTTATCAAGTTAGTAATAACTAGTCTCTCACAACAATTGTATTCTTTTGCAAGATATAAATTAATCTATGTTACTCTCTAGTGTATAATCTGTCTCTATGCAAAATAAAATCTCAATTCATCGATATGTAAAACAGAAATCAACAAGCATAATTCCACACAACGTAACATTTGTTTATGCAACCAACCTGTTTTGTTACTTTAAATGGCACAATTTTCTTAATAAAAACAGTAATTGTACCCTCAGTAAGATAATAAGCTTCATTTCTCCATTTTTAAATTTAAGGTGTATGAATGTTTGTCACTGTTTGTTCTGTGAAAGAAATTACTATGATGCACTTGAACATGACAGTAAAAAAAACTACATATTTTCATATCGAATAGGAAATAGTGTTAGTTTTTTTTAACATCATAAATTAGGTTAA
Source organism: Eumeta japonica (assembly GCA_005406025.1). NCBI lineage: Eukaryota > Metazoa > Arthropoda > Insecta > Lepidoptera > Psychidae > Eumeta > Eumeta japonica. Next base: position 24,917 of record BGZK01000801.1, on the reverse strand, counting down.
AATTATAATGTAACCATAATTGAAATCAACAATGAATTCAGATTCATGAAACCAAATAATTCACATTGATACACGAAGTTTGCTTCTCCTGAGCATTCTCCTGTGACATAGGTTTAGAAATCATGTTGATATTGCATACCTATGAATGAATGCAAGCATATTTGTAGTTCTAAGTTTTGGTAATTTGTGATTTTATTTGATATCTATTTCATTAGACTAGGAACATGATTACTATTGAAGGCATCAAAAATTATTATTAGTCATATCTCAAATTTTTCCAGATCTTTAATGCAAAATACAGAAATTTGATTTATGATGCTGGTATACCTAAGACACTAATTTATACTTACAAAATAATAGACCTTTTCTCATGCTAAAAGGCCAAAGAACATTGGACAATAACAAAGAATCCTATCTACATAATACTAAATGTATTCTTAGTTAATAAAAAACTTCATAGAAATCACTTTTAACACTAACAGGTTCCCCAAATGTGATTAAATTTAAACTAGAAGAAAAAAGACTAACAAAACATTGCCTGATAAATGTAAAAAGTTTTCAATATACAAATGATTTTCTTGATGATTAAAAACCTGTAATATGAAAGGAGACAAGCTCATACTCCATCTCAAACTATTTCATTGCATGCTAGACGTTTTACTAGATAAGTGTATACTGTTAATGAAAAGAATGTACCAGGTAGGAAAGCTGAGAACTTGTTTTGTTGATATTTATCATTATTTATGATTTAGCAACAATATTTTCAATAATTAAACATAATTATAGTCACTTCCCTAATAAAAAAGTCAGGAAATTCCATAAAATTCTTAATGTTAAATACTGTAATGTAAGCTAAATTCTTAAAATGAAAGTATTTATTTGTTGCTTATTATTTCTTTTTAAGGATGTTTCAAGAGCACAAAGAATGTTTTATTATATGTGATCAAAAAGTGTAATAGCTTAATTGAGTTCTAAATTTCCAAAGGAGTAAAAAGAACAAAATAAATATGTAAGTAACCTAATAAATGACTGCTTAGATGTAATGCTTTATTCCGATATATCCTAACAATACGATGTTGATGTCGAATAAGCTTTCTCGTAACGGGATTTTAAAATTCTTAAGTCTGTATTATCTAGGTCAATGGCAGAACGGTATAGAAGATAGAAGAATACGAAAAGCACGTGCACGTTTGCACAAGATGAGCCGCCCTGAAGATTCTAGAAAGATAATATACATTGTCTCCACGCGGTCGGGCTGCTTGACGCGTCGGCGTCGCAGCGGTAGGTTGTCGCGCTCGTCGGCCATCGCCACAATCACCGCGCTTGAATCGCGTCGATGACGCTACAATTTTCCATTCATCGTTTACGCCAATACTAAATTCTACACTCGGAATTTATTAACTAAAAAACATGACAAATAACCGGGCTGCCGTATCTTATACATTACACAGCAAACTCACCGTAAATACGCTGAATCAGAAAACAAAGAATTGCCAGCCACGCGCTCCAATTAATAGGGCACACACAAACCACGAATCCACAAATAATAACTGTTAATTAGATTACACTACAGTCAAATTAGTCCACTTTCCGTTCACTGAGTTCGATGAAAACTATTTTTTCCGATTTTATTAACAATAAACACGAGACAAACGTAGTAAACCCTAAAACACCGCCAGCGACGTACAAAATGGCGGCTTTGGGTGAGTGAGTGACGCACCGAAAGTAAAGCGCGAAGACGCAGGCTTATGATTTTAGTTCGCTTAATCGTCGCCCATAGCGCTAGTGAGTAATATTTGTAACAGGTTCTTTAAAATTGTTAATTTCATCAAAACATAGTATTTTAATTAAAGACAACCATAAAATATTATTTAAAATCGAAAATAACATATGCAATTTACCAATATAGTTTAGATGTTACCTAGATGAGGTAAATATTAGATTTTTTTGGGCAAATGTTTCGCTAGTACACGTCGTACATTGGAATAACTATTGGTCAAAATAGCTTATGAATACGGTACAAAATATGCATTTCTAAAAATATACTAGTTAATGTGTAGGTGCTATATTAGCTAACAGCTGGGGCGCATATGCAAAAGCATATCTAGAAATCACAAGGTAATAGTACATAGTTGTGAGAAGGAATAAAATAAATCTTATTTTTCACAACTGCTTCTACTCCATCTGATATATCTTTTTTACACACTGTATATTATATCAATTTGACTTAAATTTAAATTGTTAAATAAAGTAAATCAATTTTAACCCACTTTTAAACTTCAGAGTAATTATTTGAACCTTTTGTATACCTAAAAAGAAGTGATTACAGTATAATAATTTAATATTGAATCCACCAATTTCCGCAACGACTTCATTTTTGTAGATCGCATCCACACATGCCGGCACATTATTTAAGATACAGAAAAGTATAATCGGTCACTATGATTAGTGTAGTAGCGTACATATGTAGCCTTTTATTCATTAAAACTTGGTGATTCTAAAATCTCAAAAGCAATGCCAAATCGCAAGTATGTTATATCGAAATATTAAGATGATTGCACAACAATATCACTATTTAAGTCCGAGTATAGAATGAAAGCAAGAAGCAATTCAATCGCAGAGAGATTTAAAAAATGTTGTAGCTCTAAAATTATTCGTTGTAGCGTTGGAAAACGTTTTCAAGATTTTAATTTGATTAGGATATGACATCAACTTAAAAGGCCATTATATCAATTACCTTTAGCTTGATGATTATATAGTCATAAGGGCAGAACCGTTTAATGAGCTCGTTGCCATTATCAGAGATCTCAGTAGACAATGACAGAAAGTATATAATATTATAAAAGAAGGCAAGACAAAAATTTCATTAAATGCCTGTATTATATGGACTTCAGTTATAATTGAGATTTTTTATTCGTAATTGTTGATAGATTTAATGTCGATAATAAAATTTTCTTAACGTATTTTCTTTGTTTGTCATCGCTTTTAACTTGTAGTTTTTAATGTGTAGACGTGTTTCATCGCTTATTCATTTTTCATTTTATGGAATGGAAATGCAAATTTAGATTAAATTACATTTTCATTATGTTTTTTAGAACAGAGCTATCTATTAATATTGAATAAGATTATAATAAGCCAAATGCATAAGTATATTTTTAAATATATGCACAAATTGGTACTGATGTATTAAATATTATACAAATTCCTACTAGCCATCTTAATATACTCGTTAATAAATGCTATTTAAAAATAATAATTAATGATTTATCATAGAATGACTTTTGATCTCTAGTGATATGGGATATTCTTAGCTATACCCAAGTATTCTAAATAAAATTTTCTACTGTAGACAACATGTTTTGCATTGTACTACCATATTTTCGACATCTAAATCTACTTATGTTCTTCTATAAGACCGAACTGTTCTAAGTTTTTTTTATTTTACAATTACTTTTTAACTTTTTTTGCTTTCTGTGGTTATTCTCTATCATTTAATTTTTTATCTAAGTGAAATAGTAAAACATAGAGATTTTTGTTTATTTTGAAATACTCATAGCAACCACTTTACTAGGACCCTACATAATAAAAAATCATTGGCACTATACCACTCTACGTATATAGATCAGTATATTACAAAAAAACTATCCAATATAAAATAATCAGATTCATAAACAAACGCGTTAAATATATTATTGACGTAAGCATAATAATTTACTATCTTTAAAAATGTTAAATATTTCGACTTGCTATTGGCTTGCTCCAGGTGTTGTTGACTCTTTCTAACTCAACACTTTCGTATGAATACATGAGGCGTTCACTATAAAGTGAGAATGAGGTATAAACTTTTTGAAACCAAAAAAGATAATACTGGCCGACAAAGCTGGAATATTGAATAGATTTAAAAAAAAAATATCTTTTGTTTAAAAAAAAATTGAAGACTTGAAGAAAATCAACTGGAAATTTACCAAGAAAAAGAAAATTTTTTTTTCAGTTAAAACTACTTTATTTCTATGTAAAATCACATTTTCTGTATTTTTGTAAATAAAACGGGTAATATAAAAAAGCAGCAATGGGTCTTTAAAAGTGGTAGCGATAAAATAAAACAGTTTTCTTGGATTCCCTTAACTTTCCTGAAATAATTTCATGTGCGGATCATCTTAGTATAATATACTGAGTTCATTCTATCAGTTTGCGGAAGGCTGTCCCTTACACCCGGTATAAATCTGGCACAAATATATAGTCCTTTACATAATTACCATAATTCTAGAAGTGAAACGAAGTAAACACATAATTTGGATTTCGAATACAAGAATAAGATGCACAGGAAGCAGTACGAAAAATTATATAGAACTAATTTAATTTGGCGTGTTCTGATTAAAATAAAACATCAATAAAAAATACTGCCTTTAAAAACATATTTGAATCATTTTTAAACAGACTTCAAAATCAACTAACAGTTTATTTTTGGAGTTAGTTCCAGCTAAAGCAGCGCAAACGAAAATACAATTTATAAATATGGATATGAAACGTTAAATATTGAGTCAAAAAGGAGATCTTCTTCTAAGAAGATATAGCTGTCTGATTTATCTTTTGCTAGTATCGACTCCAAAAACACCTGATTAATAATTTTTAAAGTCTGTGTAATAAAATATTTGAATAGGTATTTGAAGAAAGTTTTTTTTTATTTTTTTTCAAATTCCTTTGTTATTAAGTAATTTTATTACTTTATTGTTCATTTGATTGTGGTAAATAAAATTAGCCATGCATCTCTTTTATTTTTGCACTGAGCAAGTGGAAAACTAGTTCCGATCCCAAATTTATTGTTCGCTAGTAATTATCTTTACATTCTTAGTTGTTACTTCAAATTTTTTCTTATAAAGCTATATAAATTGTTCTTTTCCTTTGTAATATAATAGTTTTATAATTTATGCAGATCACATTGTCATTCATTTTCCCATTATATCAATTCAAAATATTTCAAGTGTTATAGCTAAGAAGTTCAGATATGTTCTTGCTAACATTATCAATTTGAAATTATAAAAATGAATGACAATATGCAGGAAGATTAATAAGTAATTAATTTTAATTCTGTGTATACTAGATTAGCGGCAATTCGTTTATCATGTAAAACGATTTAGAGATGAGAGAGGTTCACCATGTCGTATTTTTTCTTACAAGAGGGTGGGCGAGAGTCTTGATAGTTCTTATGTAAGATCACAAAATGCACAAAGTTACGATTACACTTTACGCTCATTGAATTTTTTAGTCTGCTCTAAAACTTTAAGTCGAAAAAAACAGAGCAACTTCACAAAAACATTTCATGACTGTATTTCGAATATTGAAAAAGAAGAAGCTTTAGCCATATATTCAAAACGAAGGAAATAAGTTTAGTGCCGCATCGGGGCTATTGTTGAATAAGTTGACGTCGACGACGTTACAATCCTGAATAATGAATTAAAAGCTATACCTATATAATCAGAGATGTTTCAATGGCAGATCTACTTTCCGAATGGGTTTCCGATGAAAATGTTATATGAAGATGAACTAAAAACTTAATTCATCTCCAAAAGTACATAATTACCAAAGATAAAAATTTGTTACTACCAACGAAACAAACTTTTCTAAAAATGATTTCTTATAAAAGTAAAAATTAAACAAACCAAACGTGTATTAACTTTTCACTTCAGATTCTTACGTAATAAATATTAAACAGTGGGCAGGGTGTCAGCTGATTCTCATTTTTCTTTCATAAGGGGGGAATCGGTCAAAACTGGCTAAAATAATTTTATGTAGTACATGAATGGTGTTTTATACTAATAACCATTGAATAATAATTTCTAAGGACAAATTGCAATATCATTTTCTTCTATTCGTTTCTTTTTATTTCTTGACTTTTTTTTCATCTTTTATTTCCCTTTTTTACTTTTTTTTTCCATTGCTTACAACACACACAAACACGCACGCGCACGTACTGACGTACGCACGCACGCACACACACACACACACATGCAGAATAAAAACAATACATACGCTCACAGAGGTCGCGAGCTATATTTTACAATTTATCATTGAGTTCCACTGTTTATCTCCGAATTTCTTCATCAAATCCTAGTATATTATACACTGAAGCCATTCCTAAAAAAATATGCATTTAATACCTCATCTGGGTCAGTAGTGTTTGAGAAAATCGCGAATATACAAACAGACATAAATATGGATCGAATAGAGTACCTCCTTTTGCGAAGTCGGTTAACAAAGTTTCAATGGTCCGTTAACGTTCAATTGGCTATCAGTACTGCATACACAGGAAGCAGTGCAAAACATTTATTTCGTGACTAATTTAATATGGCGTTTTCTGATAAAAAATATTTATCGATCGCCGATTATTTAAAAAAAATTTGCGTTTACCAAACAAATTGTTAATTGCTTACGCGAACAATCTATAAATTTTTGTATGCCTACATAAGTACACAGTCAATATTTTTATGTCGGTGGATAAGCCTATGATCGTGAAATTTATTAAAAATAATATTATTTATCGATGAAAAACCAGTTATTGCTGAATCTTAGTTTTAAAATTTCATTACATCCATATTGTATGTCCTTTTAATCAATTTGACAAAAATTTTGAAATACAGTACCATAATCATTGTCCAAAATGACCTGACTAAAAATCCCAGCTTTGTTATTTCAGATTTCATTAAAAACCAAATTAGAACGTATTAAAGTTTAGAAGCATCTCAAGGACTTTTGATAAATTAAAAGATAGGCTAGGTCTTATAAAATTCCGACCAGGATGTTAGTGTGGCATCGAGATCAAAAAAGAAATGTTATATTTTGCAGTGTTCTTCAAATATCTATTCTAAAAAAATTAACATAAGCTTTTGACCCATTATGATTCCAAGCACGTACTAACTGCTCGACTGCTATCGATCTCTATGATACGTAACATAAAAGTACAATATAAATGGCAATCACAAAAAAAAACGTGAGTTTTTACACCGTTGGCATTCGACATATTTGAAGTAACACAATAATGTATTACATCCGAATACAACAATAAAAGTGGATAAATTATTTGTCTACATAAATACAAAATGTTCCAGCTTCAAATAAATAATACACTATTTTTATGGTTTTAGCTCAACAATAATAAATAATTAAGTGTGTATAGTATATAACACCTCTGTTATTCTGTGGTTTGAGCAAGGTGTAAGGTTCGAGCTCTGTTCTTATTTACTTTTAAGCATTGCTCTGTGATCAATCAGCTGAGTTCTGTTTTTCTTCCCGAGTCCTGTCTTTGCATGAAATTGCTTAAGTTGCAATATAAAATTTAGGAACCTATATTAAAGATTTCACAATGAACGAAATTAAGGCTTTAGAACATCCAACTCTTAAGGTAGTATATTATTTTATTTAAGATATATATGGTATATACTGTAAACCTTGAATGTGAAAAAGGTAGACATATTTTTCGTTTACCTTCAATCCTTGTTACCTCAACCTTTCTCATAAAAAAAAAATAGACATATAATCCGAAAGTAAAACTATGTTTTCAAATTCAACGTTTTTGGAAAAGTAAAAATAAGTACTAAGCGAATTAACTATTATTAGGATTTCAGAGTCAACAATGAACCCTTATAGTTTCGCCATGTCTGTTCGTCCATCCATCCATCTGTCTGTATGTTCGCGGCTTAGTTCAGACTCTTGTGTTACTAGGTTATAATTTGGCATGGGTGTACATATTAATCACGCCCATAATGTGGTAGAATAAAATGTTTTTTGAAATAAAAAAAAATTTTTTAGTGTACATCCCTTACACGTAAAATGATCTTTTTTTCTCATGTATGCCATGATGTGTGCTATCGTTGGATGGCTCATTCAAAAACTATTATGATCCATGAGATAAATATTAAGCTTTAAAATTCTAATTTTTGTTAGAGTCAAGTGTTCCTCCTCTAACTGGTAAGTGTTTATTTTTGGATATGTGAATAAATTGTGGCAGTATTATATGTATATAATGAAATTATGAGAAAAACTATTACAGCTAAATAGTCTCTGTTAGTAAAAGGGTAATAGTCAACCAACTAGTTAATGAGTAATAGAAATATAAAATTTTAGATGAATTTAAAAAACAAAATTCATATACATTCCATATAACTTGCTTAGATGATATTGATGGTTGTGTAAAGCAGATAGTAAATAAAGTTTATGAATCATATGAAATTATGGAAATATAAAATCATAATATCCTCAACACCTGTCCTATGTGGGCCCATTTTAGACGTTATCAGCCATGAAACCATGAACTCAATTAATAGGTTCATAGTCTCAAACAACGAGCCTCCTTATAAGTCGAAATATTGTGACTGACAATTACGAAACCCTACACTGAATATGGCCCAACATGCACTTGAATTGTTTTTTCTTTGTTACTAAAAGAGAATTTTATAATCATTTATTATTAACTAGCTGTCTGATCTCATAAATCTGCTGGTACGAACATGTAATAATTTCCTTCATTTTTTTATATGGAATGAACTTACTATCAATGAAGCTGAACTTGATGGCATTATGCTTTTCAGTTCCAATTTAAATTGTATACATATGGAGAGCATATTGTTATAGAGCATAAGAATAAAAGAACAAATTGTTTAAAATTTTAATGGAATATATTGTTAACAATTATTTGTGTATTCCATAAAAAATAAAAGGTTTGTTGTGTAACTATTTCTTAAGCATATTGCTTGATTGCAGAACACCCTTATCTTCACTTATTGTAAAGTTTAAAAGATACAAAACAATTTAAAGCATAAAGATATGGTAATTGGTATAAGAACTTTTTTAATCAAATTTGTTTAAAAATTATAAGAAAACTTAATGCAATGCAAACCAAAAATATGTTGCAGTTAGTTTTTATTCGTTTAAGCCATTACTTTCAGAGTATCGAAAACATTGGAATTTTTTGATCAAAAATCTTAAAAATTAAGTTCTTAAACTAAGAAAAAATATATAGAAAAGTAAAAATTAAAAAAAATACCTTGGATGCTGAGTTAGCCTGTCCTATAAATATGACAATGGGGACATATGATCAGAAATAATGAATGTTAACAATTATAAGAAAATCAGCTTTATTTAAAAATTATGACCACAAATAGTATTGAAAATAAAATTGTATAAGCTTATTTTGTATGATAAGGTATAAAATAATCACTGCAAAGTGTTTTTATACATTTAGCACAAAAGGTTAGGGGGTTGGTTTTTTTTACAACCTTGTCCTTGGCAACGTTTCTGTTTGTCTTTCTTAATTATAGAGTGACCAAAATTGTCAAATCTGACAGGTTGCTAAAATATTTCGGAAGAACCGGGTGTAGATTTACTTGCCTAGCCTTCAGAGTTTTTCATCCACGAAAAACAAACCCTTCATCTGAAATTTAGCAGAGGGATGGTCTCATCATCATTTACCTTGTTGTAAATAATCCATGCATTCACTAGGAACATGTCTAAAACACGGATTACTAGAGGCCAATACCATTTACCTCTAAGACAGATTGGATATTTAGAAAACAACCAATCATGTTTATTCACTCCTCCTATATTTATATTATAATTATGAATAAGCCTTGGCTGATTCACGGCTACTTTGGACTTTTCTGTCTTTGTGTACCTATTAGTTTTCACAAAAGGTTCAACAGTATCAAAAGACATGCCATTTCATGCATAATATTTTATTAAAATGATGATCAGAATAACCTCGGTTTTCTTTTTTTCATTTATTGTTTTGTTATGATAAGACATTTCTTAGCCCTATTATCTCTGAATGTCCTCATAGCTCTGAACCTTTGAGATTTCAAATCTGTGAACAATTACATGCTGCTGAAGAAGTTATTGAAGTAGACTATATGTGTGCTGGAATATGTACTTACTCCAAACAACTTTTTTACCACTCTTCAACCCAAGCCATCGCCAGTACTATCTGAGATTTGAGCATCCTTGCCTGTATATAGCGAAAAGTTATTACAGTATCTGCTGATTCCACAGTGTCCAAAGCTTGTACCCAAACCTCGGTTTACCTTTTATGAATTATTTGATCCCATGGTAATCAAACTATTAGACGACTACTTCATCAACACCTAAAGTGGATTCAAGTATCTCAAACTTATGGAATGATTCATTAGCTTTATCAATAAATGGGCAAATTTTGAAAACTGTCAGTATTATCAATTCTTGAGTTGTCATTGAAATGTAAATTGGGTTTTATTTTACCAAAACGATCACGAGACATCTCTCGTTCAACAGATGGAATGTGTACATCATCATCTCTACACTAATAAAGTTTACTTTGAGGCAAGTGGTAATACGAAGAGAAAAACAAAATTCCTATAAACACTTTTAACTCATTGACAGTTAGATTGAAATTCAAATCATTTTTATGATGTTTGGCATAGTTTACTGTTTTGTGCACAATATATTCTAGAATGTCGTCACATGACAAATTTTCAAATAATTCTACCACTGATGTTCCTTCTAACTCCATAATATTTCTCAAACATTGTTTAGCAGTATTTGATTCTGACTGTATTTCAAAATATACTGGGTTACACTTATGCCAAATAACTGTCTTGCTTGTCTGAAATGTTGTTTGACTAGGATGATCTTCCTCGATGTTATATGTCATACATGAAAATTCCACTTCACCAGCTACATCTGACACTGTCGGAACTCATATCGTCATCAGGATCTTCTTCTATGTCAGTCATTTCATCCACTTCATCCGGAGGAAATATGGCAACCTTAATGTCATTTAAATCCTCATTGCTGCAATCTTCAATTTCTTGATGATAGTCTTATGATTTTGGAAACCTTCAAAGCTTTTTTGTACTTTTTATTTACTGGATCCATGACCAAAAAATAATAAAAAAAGATGTAGATATATGTTTATTAAACAACGAATAGGCACATTGTTTACCATTTGATAAAGAACAAAATGAAAATATTCTTACCCACCTTTCCTCAATCTTATAATTCACTCTAGTTCGATAAATAAACTACTATCGTGTTCAGAGATGTAATGTGTTTGGCATAAACTTATCGACTCATGTTAACACAAGTGTTTTTTCATCAAAAGGAAATCTTTTAAGGGGGTGTCGCAAGAAAAAATAATTTTTGACTACTACCCTAATATATAAAATGCTGAAGAATTACAGAAAGAAGAAACAAAAACAAACTTTGCTATTTTATATAAATTGCTATTTCAAAAAGAAATAAGTAACAAAATAACATTTTCACATTAAAAGACCGTTGCTCTTTTTATTTAGTCATATATTTGTTTTCTTTTAATATATTAGGTCGAGGAAAAAGTTTTTTCATATTTTGTATGTAAAAAGTTGCAGTAAAATCTCTTTGGTTGGGCTGTTTGTATATAGCTGTAGAAGGTGTAATCTAATCATTAAATAAGTAGAGATTAGTTCACATCTTCGGTTTTGCCCATGTAAACTTACAATAAATTCTTTTATCCTCTATGGTCCCATTTTTTGAAACATTATATGATGGAATTAATAATCATTTTATTGATTGATCAGGTCAACCCTGATCAATTAAATCTAGAGGGAAATAGTGAACTGGCATCGTTATAAAAAGGAACTGAGGTCAAGCTAGGATCAGAATAGGAAATGCAACTAAGATTGGGATAATAATTTAAAGAGATCATTCGGTAGAAAAGACAAAATAAATTAATTCTATGACCATACGGCTAGAGCCATGGGCAAAAACTAATGTACAACCAACATGCTTTTATTTAGCATGTACCTCAAATGAAGGCATTGTTTCATTTGAGTTGGTTAATTAAGGTTAAAAAGCAAACTATGTTTAAGTAAGTTAGATACTAGTGTAATTAAGTAAATCATATGTTATGTGAAAACCGAATGGAAAATCTTTGCTCCGAGTGGCAACTTCTTGGACTTTAAAATTCCTAGTTTTAATAATGGCAAATTGAAAATAATTTTGTGTTTTAAGTTTTTTTTATTAGCTTTCTTAAAGGTTTAGGTAGGGACATTATAGGGGATCAGCATATTGTAAACAATTGAAACTCAAAGGAAAATTCAAATTTGTGGAGAAGCTATTTGTTAGTATTATGGTAGAGCCCTGTTGTAGTCAATTTACGGCTACATCATATAAGTACGCCAGCTAGACCTGTACAATAACACTCTTACAAAAGGTGTGAAGGGCCAGCTGACCTGTGTAATGCCACTCTTTCAAATAACAGGCACTGTTGTCGCGCCCAGTCTCACTCGCTGGATAAATCCATTGAATGAGAGTTCCGGTTGCCCACTCTCCTTTCATCACACCACAACCTCCTTCCATTAGATATCCAGTTCCGATCCTAGAGGCCGGAAATGTACTGATGATTCCTCCAGAGTTCCGAGTGTCCATGGGTAGCTGCATCATCTATACTCTGGTAGCTTATACACTTGTTTGCTCCTCAAAAATGCTATGAAAAAAGTATCATAATTTGATTGTTCTATATGATGAGAATTACTATTATAAATTATTGTTCTCACATGTAAGTGATATTTCTTTCCAATGAGAATAAAATATTTTAAACTTCATTAACAGTTCAAAAGCTCCAAGGGAATCATCAATAATTCAAATTCAAATATATCTTTATTTTGTAATTTATGAACAGCAGTTGAAATATGTCACAATATTTTTAAAAATTACATTTCAGTACATTTCACTACTTTGCCACTTATTCGGAAGGCAGTTTTAGAGTTTTAAGGCAACTCATTGATCCAAGAATTAAACTACCTTCAATATTCAGTTCTATGCATTGCTTAGTCAAGATGTCTCAAGAGTGTTAAGAGCATATGGTGGTCTTTGTATATGACCAACTCAATATAAAACTAATATGTTCTAATAGCTTATTACAATTTACATCACCATACTTTTAGTTACATTAACTAAATTTATATTTGCTTAGGTACCATATGAGGTATTCAACAAGAAGTATCGTGGTGCCCAACGTGTACTGGATATAGAGGCGCGACAGGTAGCGACAGCAGCTACAGAAGTGGACTCTGCTTTGGGACGAGATGTGAAAGCGGCAGATATCGGAGTATTATTGGGTGGCATGGTAAAGATTTTCATATTAATTGTTTATCATTTTCAGTCTAATTAAGATGAAATTATATTATTTGTATTGAGATTGATATAAAATAAATTTTCACTGTTACTTTTTTTTACAATTAGCTAGTGGCTATTGAAGAAATTTTTAGAGCTAATTAAATGTTTATCATGTATGCGTAATATAATTTCAGAATATTTTTATTACGGATTCATATTTAAATAAGAAAAGTAGCATGTATTTTGTACATATAATTAATTTTTTTTTTTTTTTGTTATTTTATTTACTACAATCTATCGCCACTATGGGACATTGAGTAGTATGTTGGAATCTATTAGACATGCTCGGTATGTGACCTGTGTCACATCCTACTTTACTTCAAGAATTGGTATTTATTTATTTATTTAAGTATATGCTGGGGCATTTTCCGTTTAAGTCTGCGAGTCGTTTGCGTTTCATCCATTAACACTTTCGCCAGGTGGTTAGGCTTGCGATTCTTTTCTTATATGTTTTGGCATATTGAATAATTTCCTGTCTGACTGTATTAACTTGCAGGTCGTGATGCAACTGTTCGTTTGTGACGTACCAGGGGCATTAGTTACCATTCTTAGCATTTTATTTTGGAATCTCTGTACGATTTCAACGTTTGAATGGGAGGCTGTCCCCCATAGTTGGATCCCATACGTCCAGACTGGTTTTAGTATAGCCTTATACAAGATAAGTTTACTGCTGAGTGATAATTGTGATTGGCGGCCCATTAGCCAGTAGAGTTTTCTTGTTTGCAATCCTAATTGCTTGCGTTTTGTAAAAATGTGCTTCTGCCATGTAAGTCGCTTATCCAGGTGTAATCCTAGGTATCTCGCGTGGTCTGCTTGGGGAATCTCAATGTTGTTAATCTTTAACCGTGGGCAGATACCTTTCTTCAAGGTAAAGATAACGCTGACGGATTTGGACTCATTAACCTTTATTCGCCACCTCTTGAGCCAGTTTAGAATATTGTTAAGGCCATCCTGTAGGATTTTGATGCCTCCGCTGGATCTTGATGGGAAGCCAAAATCGCAGTATCATCAGCAAAAGTTCCGGTGGTTATACAGTCTGAGGTTGGTAGGTCAGAGGTGTAGATAAGGTAGAGTAGTGGCCCCAGCACGCTGCCCTGTGGGACTCCTGCGTTGATATCACAAAGGCGTGAAAGTGCCTCACCGTGTTGAACTACAAAGCGTCTATTCTGTATGAAGGATTCAAGTATTTGACAGATGTAGTTGGGCAATGAAGATTTTATTTTAAACAGCAGTCCTTCGTGCCATACTCGGTCAAACGCCTGAGATATGTCAAGAAATACACTCGCGCAGTACTCTTTGGATTCAAAAGACTTGTCTATTTCATTTATTAGCCTGTGTATTTGATCGACAGTGGCGTGCTTTCGACGAAAGCCGAACTGGTGGTCGGGTATAATTTTATGTTGTTCCACCAATGGTAGTATGCGTAACAACAGCAACGACTCGTATATTTTCGATGGGATGGGGAGAAGGCTAATCGGTCTATATGACTTAGGATCCTCAGGTTGTTTTCCAGGTTTTAATAACATTATTATTTGTGCAACTTTCCACTGAGGTGGTATGAACTGTAGTTTAGTCATCGCATTATAAATTTCTGTCATCAGACGTACTCCAGAGTTTGGCAATTCCTTGAGAATTTTATTTGTGATGAGGTCATAGCCTGGTGATTTCTTTGTGTTGGCTTTTGTATTACTCTTCTGACCTCTTTGTTGTGTATTTTTTGGCATGGTACTCTGCTGCAGCTTCCTTGAACATTCCATTACCATTTTCTCGTGTTCTGGCGGCCCCTCGTAGGGATGGGGTTTGAATACATTCGTCAGGTGTTCAGCAAATGCGTCAACCCTTTCATGGTCACTGCGGGCCCAGCTGCCATCCGGTTTTCTAAGTGGGGAGTTAACTGTTGGTCTTTAATTTTCTTTGTTGCTTTCCAGAGTGAATAGTCGGTAGCAGCGGTGGGATCAAGACTCTCGAGGTACGCTTGGAACCTTACATTTCTGTCGTTATTGAGAATGCGTTTGAGTTCTTTTATTTTGTGGTTTAAGCGTTTTTCGTTTCTGGGCATCTATTTTGCTGCCACAGTTTACGGAGTGCTCTTTTCTCACTAATTTTCTGGAGAATGTTTGTGGGTATATGTTGTTCAGTAAGCTTGTGTTGGTTTATTGGTGTTGAATTCCATGCTGCACTTTGGACACTGGTAGTAAAATATTCAACAGCATCCACAATGTCTCCTTTGTTTGAAGAGCAATAGGTACGCTGAATGCCTCGTCGGTGAGGGCACGAAATAAGGGCCAGTTAGTACGTTTATTATGTAAGGTACATCTCCTAGTAGTTTCCCTTATTTCTGCCGTAATTTCCACTAGGATAGGAGAGTGGTCTGATGATAGATCCCAACAACTGGAGCAGGATATGTTGGTGTTTGCTA
Organism: Eumeta japonica; assembly: GCA_005406025.1. Taxonomy (NCBI): domain Eukaryota; kingdom Metazoa; phylum Arthropoda; class Insecta; order Lepidoptera; family Psychidae; genus Eumeta; species Eumeta japonica. Next base: position 9,316 of record BGZK01000801.1, on the reverse strand, counting down.
TACCTTTGAAAATGCAGAAGTCTACAATGTCTGGTATCTTGTCTTTGTCGGTGGGCCAGTATGTGGGTTGTCCTGTCGAGATTATGTTCATATGCCCTGATTGAGCGCTTTTGAGCAGTTCGCGGCCTCTTGGTAGAGTCAACCTGGAGCCCCAAAAAGTGTGTTTGGCATTGTAGTCACCTGCCGCTATGAAGCGCTTGCCGAGAGTTTTAAAGTAATCATTAAAGTGTTGCTCTTTAATAGTATGCCTCGGTGGACAATAAAGAGATGATATTGTGATGTCACTTACACCAGCGCTCACAACCACATTTGTAGCTTGTATATAGTCTTTGCAGTGTGGCTGGGATTGATAATGCTTAATGGTTGATTTGATGAGGATGGCTGAACCGCCATGAGCTTTTCCATTTGGATGCATGGTATGATATAGCGTGTAGTCGGGAATGTTGAAAAACTCTTGGTTGTAAAGTGAGTTTCAGAAACGAGCATAACATCAATTTTGTTTGTTTTCAGAAAGTATTTTAACTCATTTGAGTGGTTTGACAAGCCGTTAGCATTCCATGCACAAAGTTTTAGGGCTGAGAATGTGACGACATTTTTGACATGATCTCACTAAGCATCTGGGTCATTTGTAGCATTTGATTCATAAGAGCTTGTATTGACGTATTGAGGATTCGAACGATATCTCCCACCTGTTGTTCAATGTTGGTTGAATTCGTTGTCGGTTGCTTTCCACAGTATTTGCATATGACTTTTAGGGCCAGTAAATTCTGCCTTTGTTTGAGTTTGGTTGACAATAGCTTCCGGTTTTCTGTTCTTTTGAGCTTTTGCTTGTTTGGTTGAGTATTCGGGTATTTTATATTTTGCAACTCTTTATAGACAATGCATCCTTTATAATTGGCGGGTGATTCCTTCGCAGAGTATGCATTTCACTTTGTCAGAACGTTCTTTCCTAGGACAGTTTTTGTATGATGGGATTCAGCACATTTTACACATCTGGATTGTCTGTGGCAGAATTTTTGCGTGTGTCCGTATTGCTGACAGTTAGAGCATTGAGGGATTTCACGTTTAGGTTTTGGAGGTTCAATTTCTACCCGACAATTCAGAAGGGATTTGATACTATACACATGCTTATTATTGGGATTGGGTTGCAGGTCTATGAAAAATATGGGTAGGGGTTTTCTTGTTTTGGTATTTTTAACATTCCAAATGTTGTTGGGTTTATGGTGTAGATCTTCTAGGGCTTGTTTTATATCATCAGTGCTAGTTGAGGGATGGATGCGTTTCAATACAACTCTGAAGCTTCTTTCTTGCTTGGGCTGGTATGTGAAGAACTCAGTGCTTCTATTCTTAAGTTCTTTGTATATAGTTGAGTATGACTCGGGTGATTTTGTCTGAATTTTTACTCTTTCACCTTGTAGGATTTTGATTTCATAGTCTCCTGAAGCTACAGATTCAAGCATTTTAGATAAGGGTTGGATGTTACTAACTTTGTCAATGAAGAAAGGTGGGGTCTTACTGCCTGGTGAGTCACTTGATCTGTGGTTTTTGGCTGGTCAGTAGTTTCAAGTTCAGCAAAACTATTTGATGTCGGTACAGGTGCTGCTAGCCAGTAATTGAGTTTGGTCTGTTTCTGTCTACGTGGCATTGTTTCTGGACTATTTCTTAGTCTTTTCCGACCATTCACTTCCTGCCAGCCTTGTGTCTCGCTTTTGTCAGTATGTTCAGTGCTGTCAAGTTCGATGATTTCTGCATTAGATGCAGGTGCCTCTGTAGGTAGGCAGGGTCCACTATATGAGTTTGATCTAGGTCTGTTCGTAAACAATCCTCTGTGGAAGATTTGCTGAGTGAGTGTTGTATTATTATTATGATTATTTGAGCGAAATTTGCCCCCAGAATCCGAGGGCAGCCTGAGCTCTGTCCTGAGAACAGCGTTCAGAGAGGGATTCTCCACTATCAGTGGTACCCTCCTGGGGTAGATTAGTTTTGTATTCCGCCATTTCATGAGTTTAGCTGATCCACAGCTTTGTCTTTCTGTTGGGTGTGATCCCTTAGGCCGCGTCGTACAGGACTTAAGGCACGCCCATGCCTGCTGGTTTTGGTTCGCGCTGGTATTTGATTTCCCAGTACCTCCCATATCTGGGGGGTATTCCCCTATCCACCACCTGGGGACGCGGTCGATGGGAGTCCAGCAACTCCACACGACATATAATTAATGAAATAAATCTTTAATCAAGTTTCGAAAAAAAAAAAAAAAATTGGTATGCTTTTTGTTTATGCTAATGTTTGTTTGGGTTATTTTGTTAGGTAGAAAAATTAACATCAATGAAGCGTAAAGCGTCAGAAGCTATTAACGAGGAGATGCAGGTTGCGTGCATGTGTAAACGTCGGTTGGATCATCTTAAAGAACATGCGAATTCATTAGCAGACAACAACTCATCACAGGTCAGCTTATTAAATACCAAGATTATGAACATTGATATCTCACATGACTAAGATTATTCTTTTCAACTTATATTTCGTTAAATATAAAGTAAACCAGTCACTGTGCACCAATAACTGTAGGATTTTATTTTATGTTTTACAGTCGACAATGAATCAATGGCGTAAGGTGCGTCTGGACAGAATGCTTGTTGACTACTTTCTGAGGAACGGATATTACGACGCTGCTAAAAAACTGGCAGATGCTACGGATATGCGTGACTATACTAACGTTGGTAAGAAATCATCTATGACATGGCTTTAAATGTTAAATTATGAGAGAGCCATATTACAGGACTGGACTATAAGAAATACTTGTATGATACCTATTATTGTAATATTTTTTGATGGAATTTTGGTGATCTTAGATCACAATCTAGGTTATAGAAATGTTTGGGTCTTTTTGTTTCTGGAGTATGTTTACTGCAATGGTTACATATATAATACAGAAAAAAGCCTAGTTTTAAACAAATTTTCTACTACCATCATCATAATTTGAATTTGTAACATTTGTAGTATTAAAACTTCCATAAGATGTTCATTACAAAAATATTGATTGTGGGAAAATTGAATTGTCCCTTTAAAATTTTACAGTAACTTAGTAAATCCCCAATGCAAAGATAATTTTATTGTGCAATTGTCTTTGACAGTTAATGGTGACATTTAAAAAGATAGGAGTAACCTCCCATGAAAATAATATTCACATTTTTTTTTTAGCTTTCAGAGTAATATATATATATATATTTAATTTAATTTACTTGTACAAGGCACTTTAATTTCAACTTAAAAACTTAAAGTTAAAAAAAATGTCAAAAATGCAATATTAAAGAAAAACCCTGGTAACTGTTGTTAATTGTGTAGATATATATACGGCTGCCGCAGAAGTGGAAGCTGAGTTAGTCCAGGAGCGCACAGCACGCTGTCTACAATGGTGCGCCGACAACAAATCCAAATTGCGCAAACTCAATTCTAATATGGAATTCAAGATTAGAATACAGGTTAGTTATAAACCATTTACAATATTTGATGGTTTTCCTTAATCGTCATAGCTTTGTCTGTAATTTTGAATTTAGTGAAGACCTTTTACAGGATGTGACACAAAGCGTTTCTCTTAAAACTTATGTTTTATGAGCTTCCTGAAATTATGTAGGTGGAATGGCAACATGCTCATGGGACGAACTATTGAGGACGTAATTTGTGGTTCATACTTGGATCCCAAATCCTTAAATACGGGTGTCCCCTAAAGCTGTGTATTGTTTCCTACTTTGTTTCTTCTGTTTATTTATGATTTACTGAAAGTACTTAAAGCTAAGCAGTTAAAAAAGTGCCACATTGGGTGTTGCGATTCTTGGTCTCGGCATATCGAAAAGCATTTAGTTTCTCGATTATCTGTAGAGCAAAATAAAAGTGAATTGAAAAAACTGGATCATCGCATTTTGCTCTACAAGATACAAGTCCGACCACATCTAGAGTGCTTTTGTTACTTCTGCGCTAGAGCATCTTTATGCATGTAATATGAAAAGTGCTCTGAAGGATTTTTTTGCCTTATTCCTGCCGAAGGATTCTACCAGCGTTCTGCTCGCTGGAAATACCATCATCACCATCTTGATAGATGATTTTCTATCACCATACACATTGTATATAATTTTCTACCATGTACAGCACAATTTTGGAATCATTGCCATCATCAGTGTTACCTATCAACTATGATATAGAATCTTTGAGAAAAAAAGTCTATTTCTTTCTAAAAAGCTGACAACACAATATCACCCATAATAACACCCACCCATGGACACCCAAAACCTTTAAAATTGTAGGTGTCCATGGGTGACAATATGTTTGTTTGCCTCTTAAAAATCCTAAAAAAAAATCATAACAAAATCCCACTACGCAACGATAATTAGATTTTGTAATTGTATATTAACCTTTGTATAGTAAATTTAATATTGTCACTTATTATCTCAAAAGGTACCTAAGTATACCATAACGTTCATGCTAACAAAAATAATTCCCAACAATTCCATTGTCACAAATAAAACTTTCGCAAAGTATCATTATGGGTTCAGAAATCATGATCAATGAAAATGTTGATGGTGATTTATTCAGTGCTCTATCCTATAAATTGTTATTTTGTGATTTTGCTGTCAAAATGATGAAAAAAAAAAGTTCCTAGTATGAATATTCCAAATAGTATTTTTTTCTTAGTTTTGATAAATATTTCATAATTTAAAAATTTTGCTGTGAGTTTTCAGATATTATACTTATCGGCTACTATGAAAATCTTAATTTAATACCTCTGTGATGTTGCCAATTTAAACCTTCATTGCTTATAACTTTTAAGTGGGCTATGGTATTTTTATTTAAGAAATGTCATTTTTCATTAATTTTTTTTTGATGTAGGAATTCATAGAATTAGTTCGTGTGGACCAACGCCTAGAAGCCGTGCAGTATGCAAAGAAGCACTTCTCTAATTATGAAGAAGGCCAGTTGCCTGAGATCCAGCATTGTATGGGCATGCTCGCATTCCCTAGCGATACAGGTTTGATTACAACCATTTTGTAGCATAATATGTACACTGAAAAAAAACTTTGGTTAAAATACCAAATTAGTAACTTTCTACAGTTAATATAGAAGCTACGTAAGTACAACATTATTATTAAATAGATATTGTTGGAGTAACAAAATCATGTAAATTTAATATTGTTTTATATGTAATTATAACGTTAACTTTGATAATTTTATTGAGACTCTTGTGTTAGTTTAATGAAAAACTTTAAACTAAATAACAATAGTTATTTGTAAAATCTGTATCACAGAAGTTGTGTTCATATAGTGTACAAAATTAGTTTTTTTTGGAAATACAAACATAGGCTTAATGTATTGTTCTCACGATGTGGGAACTTTGTGATATTAAGCAGAAAAAACAAATAAACTTTGATCTCAAACAAGAGGCTGAGAATTAATAACGTAGAAAGACTATTGGAAGTACCTAAGTCTGATTGTCGACACAACTATGACGTGATTTAAACTTTATTTATGAACGGCATCCTCTGAATAATATTAGAAATAGTTTGTTAACAATAAAATATTTTTAATAACAAGATAGTTTTGTGCACAAATAATACAATTATTTCTTAATATTAACAAGAAAACATTTTGTTCCTATTATCATAAAAAAGGTTTTTGTATTTTACAAAACTATTGTCAATATGAGCTTTGCATAATGCTATGTACTTTTATCTAAAAATTATATTTGAATTTGTAAGATAAAGTAAAGCAATTTTAAGTAATTGTCACTATAAGGAATTTTTTTGTTAATAATATAACTTACTGGTATTATTTTTACAATAGCTTACTTAATGTTATTTTAATATTTTCTGCTAATACATTTCATAAAATGCTATTGATAAAGTAATTTTTAAGGTAGAATAGCTTAGCCGATTTATAATTGCTTTAAAAATTAATATCATGTTATTTTTACCACAACATATTATGTTTTTTTATTACTTTTTTAATAAATAAGATTATTATAGTTACACTTTAAATAATAATCTTATTTATTTCATAGATGATCTTGTATTTTGTCGTATAATATTATATATGAATATTTTACAAAACACTTTAGGTTAAAGCATATATGTTTTTTGTTTGTTTTAATGTGATTTTTAATCACTTTTATGAAAAAAAATATTGCTAAAATCAATGCAATAAAAGTTTAGTCTGACATTTCTTTTAGTTAATGTTATGTATTGTATTAGTAATTACTAAATACTGTTTATTATGTTTATCATGAGAACTGTTAAGTGTTTTACAAAATATAAATGTTAAATTAACTAAAGTTTCTAATATTATGCTACCAAAAACATTTTGTTGTTCATACAAACAAAATATACTGGTAAATTTAACAACTATCATTATTTAAACTTATTTTTAAATTGGTCTTTTTTACAAACAATTTATTTAAATTGACTATATTCAAATACAACCATATTTTTATATTTATGCAACATAACAAATTGTAATTTCAAATCAAGTTTCTTAGTGATATTAACAATAAATCATGAACAGAAACAACTTTGTTGAAACAACATGCATGCCTTTTTTTTCGGTTCCTATGTAAATATATATTTATTTAAATATTGAGATTTATAAATTTAAACAAATTTTCTTATTTAGAGTGACATGTTAGAACTAAATATGACATTTTAATCTCCCCACTACACGGACATATCCTCCCACTATATTGAGGGCCTTGGAACTTAAGCCCCCCTACGCTGGCCCAGTGCGGGTCGAGGGCTGGTGGCAACCATCGTCGCCGATGCGGTGACTACGTCCGGAATCGACGGCTTAACGTGCTCTCCGAGGCGCAAAGTCAAAATATACACAAGGGTGTTGTATAATTTGACTTAAGTTAAAAGCTAATTGATCAATTTGCCTGTGGTCAGGATCGTGTCCAGTGCTTGCAGGCTCAACAGCAACGCTCTTAACCACTGGGCTACCAATTACTGTCTATACATACTCACATACATGTACTTAAGGTACATGAAATAAGAATTACAATATTAATAAGCTTAAAGAAATCTTCCAAAAATGTATAAAAAATTCTAAAAATTTAGAAAAACTATTCTTAAATTATTTTGTTTATAAAATTAGTTGAATAATCACTTGCCTATGGGAAGTATCTCCCGTGGGCAAGTGGAAGTACTTAAATTAACTATTACCAGTAACTATTTTTTTACATAGCTAAGTTCAAGTGACACTTGTTAATTTGACATATGTAATGATTGAAACATTTCAAATTAAAATAAAATGTAGTAATTATTAATTTCCAGTTTTATCAGTTATAATTAGTTAAACCTTTGACAGGCGATTATAAATTATTGAAAAATTCTCCTTAAAACAACAGTAATTTTTTTTTACTTTAAGAACCATTAAGGACAAATATTATTTTTATTGTTTATTAATATTCAATCAATTTTCTTTGTCAATCAATAATGAGTACTAATACCATGTGCATTATTTTACTACCTTCTGATATTGTAGTTGTTATTGTTTGTACTGACATTTTTGTACTATTAAAATTGGTTTCTATTGGGCTATAAACACTGTAATATAATTAAATGGAAAAAAATGTTAATTTATACATTTTTTTTCATTTAAATGCATTTTACTAGTAACTAAATAGGACCTTACAATGTAATTGTACAAGAGTTATAAATTTATTATTTAATTTATGTCATAAAATTCTATTATATAAGAGTTATAACGCAAGGTCTAATTTAAACCCATAAAAATATTTATACATTGTTTACAAAAAGTTATATTGTAATTTTGATACAATAACATTGTCTACAGAAAATACTGGTGTCTACCTTACATTCTAGTAATCTGTCAGCTGCACCGGGCTATGTGAAGAAAACTAGAGCAGGAAATGCTATTTTGGCATTATAATTATTATGTTGTGTATTATATTTTGTTATATTATAATAATTATTATATTATATTATTTGTTACATTATATTATAGTTCTGTATTATATACACAATATATTAATTATTATATTCTGACATAAATATTATGTTACAGATGTGGAACCCTATAAATCGCTGCTGGAGAAATCACGTTGGGCGGACTTAGTGCGCCAGTTTAGGTGGGAGCACGCGCGCTTGTTGCACCCTTCGCGTTTGCCACTGCTGCCGGCTGTACTGCAACTCGGTCTAGCGGCCTTGAATACGCCGCAGTGCCACTCTGAAAGCACTAAAGTGGCGGCTTGCCCAGTATGCCAGCCACCTCTGAACACGTTGGCTAAGTCTTTGCCTCACGCTCATTGCAGCCACTCCAGGCTGGTCTGTCGGATCTCTAGGAAGCCTTTGAATGAACATAATCATCCTATGGTTTTACCTAATGGCCAAGTCTACGGAGAAAAGGTGAAGTTTTCTTTGTTCGTTCGACATTGCAATAATTTGTTTAGTTGCTTGCCGTCGGTTTTAAAGGTTACATTAAACTTGCATGAAAATAATTAATTGATTTTGGACAAAAAAAAAAAAATACATGTACAATCACTCAGATAGCTAACATTTTCATAGCTTATAAAGTTTTAATTAAAAATAAACAAAAGTTAAAAACAGTTCACACCCGATTGACATTTTGATGTACAGATAGGCTTCTGTTTAATAAAGAAAATGCACTGTTTGACATTCATCCAAAAAACTAATTTGCCATATTGGTCTGGTGAGTAGACATCCTTAGTCAACTCGGAAGTCAGCGTGTAAGCTGTTTTAGATAAATAGCGGACATCTCTACAAAAATATTTATTTCGCTGTCGCAAACTGTTGCCCAGTTACGCCTAGTCACAGTAAATAAATAGTTAAAGAAGGTCATAAAATCATAGCGAAAGTTCATCATCATTCAACTTAGTTACCGGCACATGAAAAAACATCATAGCTGGTTATTTGTTTAGTTCTCGCTTTTGTCGTCTATGAAACGACAAACGACGTATTATCGCGCATATTCTTGCGACCAAATAAATGCCTATACGTTGGAAATGGATTTAAAGACAGGCAGATTTTAAAATATGACCTAAAGTGCATTATATTTTTTCATTTATATACCGTAATAGTATATTATTTCATATATTATAAGTATACAGAATGAGTCTGTTGGTGAGCAAAAGTGCCCAGCCCCGTAGGTCCCGAATGCTTCGCGTTTACTGCAAACAGCTGCATGTCATTATTAGACGCTTTAACAAACTTCTAGTAAAAGGTAGTTGAAAATAATGATATATGATAAATATGAGTAATAATTGTTATTTTAATTTTCTATATTAACTATTCTGTGT